>VZRH01000843.1:141560-170531 GCA_013397555.1 Urocynchramus pylzowi
TCCATCCATCCATCCATCCATCCATCCCTCCATTCACCATTTATCCCTCCACCCATCCATCCATCCATCCCTCCATCCATCCATCCATCATCCATCCATCCATCCATCCATCCACCCATCCATCCATCCATCCATCCCTCCATCCCTCCATCCATCCATCCATCCATCCATCCACCCCAGCTCCAGCCACTCTCCTCCACACCAGCTCACAGCACGAGGTCTCAGCCCACCAGGCAGGGCTGCCTGGATCTGCTCACAGCTCCCAGGCAGACAAACTCTGCTCCCTGTGCCCGCGCCCATCCAGCCCCATCCATCCCCTGGCAGATTCCAGCTCCTCCTTGGCCTGGCTGGCACCCAGAGGATGCCCAGGGTGGGTCTGCTGGGGCCTCACGAACCCACCCAAGCAACAAACAGAGAAAGAGATGCAAGGATGGAAAATTCCCCTTCATAATTAATAAATGAAGAATATTGTTGTTAATCGATGTAGCTGTGAAGAGAATATCGATTCCAGCCTCATGCTATTTTTTGTGCGGCTTAGATTTTTACACCTCATTTAGAGGCAGGTCTCTCTGGGGACCTCTTAACACCAAAAGATATTTGCAGGAGTCCAAAGTAGAAGGGAAGAAAAGGGGGGAAAAAGATTAATTATTACCAGAGCTGGAGAATTATGTGTGAGTCCCATTGTGGCCAACTGCAGCACAGATTTGAATATTTGATTAATAGCGATTCTAGCCAGGGTTGATAACTTATCTCCACGCTGGGTATTTAATAAACAAGAGGGAGCCATTAGAAACATTTTTAATATTAATCTCAGGAAATTATGCTGATGAAGGCCAACCCTTTGCCTGTTAGGACTGTGCAAGGAGGATTCCCTGCTCATTTGCTTCATTCCATCTTTGGGTGCTTTAAATCCCTCTGTGCCTCAATTTTCCTTTTCCAAGATGGATAAATCCAGAGGTGGAAGTGGCCCTGGTTGAAGCACTGAGTGAAGAGCTCTCCTTAGAGCCAAAGCTTTAGGGAACAGCCAGGGACATGGCTGGGATGAGCAGGGGGAGCAGCAGGGGAGCTTTGGAGTTTGCTCGGGGAGCTGAGCAAACTCTCAGTGCAAGGATGGGTTCACTCCAGGAGGGATTGCATTCCAGCTGCTGGTTCCTGGCTCTGGGAGGAGGCAGAGCAGGAGCTGTGTGTCCCTGTACCAGACCACGTCTGGTGGGGACGTGGTCCAGCCTTCTGAAGGGTTAAGAACAGGTCAAAGATCTGAGGAGCGGTGACATTCCTGGAAAGTGGCAAAATCCATGTGGGAGGCAGCAGGAGGTCCTGGGACAAGGTCCTCAGGGACATGACAGCTGGTCCTGGCTCCTCCAGCCAACCAGGCTGGAGATGTGCAGCCCAATGGGGCTGGAGGTGATCCCAGCTGGAGCATGGGATGCACAAAGTGCTGGGAGATGAGCCACGGATCCTCCTCATGGCTGTCAGGGATCCCTCCTGCTGAGAGGCTTCATGAGATGGCTGGAGAGGGGAGAAATCCATCCCTAAATAGGAGGATGGTGAGGGATCCTGCTCCACACAGGTTCTGCCAGTGCCACCCAGAGTTTGGGTTTGGAGGATGTTCAGAGCGGGCTGGTAAATTTAGGTCAAATTTCAGCCAAGTAAGGAGGGAAAAAAATAAAATTAGAAAACACCAAACGTTTGGCATTCCACTGTCACAAAACATTCCTGAGAGTGAACACAGGGTCCCCAAAGGGGGAGGCTGAGCCTGCCTGAGGGGGATCAGCCACAGCATTTAGGCATGATGCGAAGGGGGAATCAGCAGGAGGAGTGGGATTCTCCTTGGCAAGGCACAGGGAGCTCTTTAAAGTCCCTTCCAAACCAAACCATTCCACAATTCCATGAAAGCAGCAGCCCCCAGGCTGTTATGGGTGCCCCACAGGATTTGCTGGATATGAGATGGCAAAAGGCACTCTTGCTCAAAAAAAACCCCTAAGGTGCAAGGAGATGGGGAGAAGGCAAGGGATGAAGGAATGTGCACAGGGAGTGGGACAGGAGCCACTGGGGTGTCCCAAAAGGAGTCACTGCCACTTTCCCTGGCCCTGCTTTGGGGACAGCTGTGTCACCTCTGTCTGTGGGAGCCTCGGGACAGGGAGGGACCGGGAGCAGCCGTGGGGCTGGGCTGTGCTCCCTCCTCCACACTCCAGCAGGGCTCACGCATCCATCTCCTCCTTCGGCCGTGATAGGCCCTGCTGCTGCAGATCCATGCAGATCAATGCAAAATTAATTAGAGTAATCAACTCAGCTGTACCACAGAGATCATACAGGCAGGGTTTTAGGTGACTAATTGGTGGAAGCTGACAGCCAGTGTCCCCGGTGTCTTAGAGGTATTAACACTTTTTTCTCTGTAGATTAATTACCTTTTTCCACCTTTCACTTGATGGGCCTGTCCGTGCCGTGCTGTTTGGGGGGAGCAGGGATGGAGGCCGGGCCTGAGGAGCATCCCATGGAGTGCAGTGTGCCCAGGTTCCACTGGGGGGGCACAGCTTTGGCACCAGCAGCTGGATCTTAGGGGGGGGATGGCTGTCCCTGTCCCCTGCTGAGCCTCCTGGCCATGGCAAAGCCCCACTTGTGCGCGTTTACTCTCCTGTTGTGCCTGTCCCAACAGATCCATGGAGCCTCCACCTCCCTCCTCTTCCTCCTGGGATCAGGGTTGGCACCACTGGAACATCTTTTGGCCGAGGCTGCCGCCCACACTGCTGGTCTGAGGCTGTTCCACAGGCACATGAGGAGGTTAAAAGGTGAATTTGTTCAAATACCAACATGAGGGCTGTGGGATAGAGACCTAATGAGACTCTGATGCTGCTGGAATAGGAGCTGGGAGCCAGGCAGAGGCTCTCAACAGCCAGGGTAATTAATCACCACCAGTTATCCAGCTCCAGAGATGGGTGTTCCATCACCTGCACTCGAAGTTGCCACTGGGTATCTTCCTGCTGAGAGTCCCCTGGCTTGGATGGAAATTATGGCATGAGAGAGAGAGAGAGGGACAAAATCTTGGCACTGCTGAGGCCCCACCACAAAGCCCGTTCCAGTTCTGAGCCTCTCACTGCAAGAGACACTGAGGGGCTGGAGCGTGTCCTGGGGAGGGAATGGAGCTGGGGAAGGGGCTGGACACCAGGAGAGGCTGAGGGAGCTGGAAAGGGGCTCAGCCTGGGGAAAAGGAGGCTCAGGGGGACCTTGTGGCTCTGCACAGCTCCTGACAGGAGGGGACAGCTGGGGGGGTCGGGCTGTGCTCCAGGGAACAGGGACAGGAGGAGAGGGAACGGCCTCAGGCTGGGCCAGGGCAGGCTCAGGGTGGATATTGGGAAAATTTCTTCACTGAAAGTGTTGTGAAGCATTGGAAGAGACTGCCCAGGGCAGTGATGGAGCCAGCTTCCCTGGAAGTGTTCAGAAAGCAGAGCAGGTGTGGCACTTTTCCACATGGCACAGTGGGCAGGGAGGCTTTCAGTCAAAGGCTGATTTTGGAAGAATTTTCCAACCTCAGTGATTCTTTTGTTCTATGATTCCACCAAGGTCCCTTGGGATGCTCCTGGTGACCTTCCCCTGAGCCTGGGGAGCAAGGGGGGATCTCCCCTCTGACAGACAAGGAGCCAAAGCACAGGTGAGTGACCAAAGATATTTCCTGCCTTGACAAAAGACATCAGAGGCACTGGCTGGACAGGGAGCAAGGCAGCAGAGCCCTCCTCCTGCCCAGGATCTCAGCACTGAAACCCCACAAGCCGAGCCCTTGGGTGTCACTTGTCCCTGGAATCACTGGAGAGGCGGTGGAAGGAGCCTCTGCCAGTCCAGGCCAGCAGCAGCTTTCCCACCAAGTCTTCTTTGCCCAAAGGGAAGGTGTTAAATCCAGAGCAGTCACCAGGCTGAGGCCAGCAGAGGAGGAGCTGCACCCCCAGAGTGCCACGTGTCCCCTGGGACAGCCGCTGTGCCACAGCCAGGATGGATGGTGCTCTCCAGGAGCACAGATGTCCCCCCACAGCTGCCACAGATGTCCCCCCCCAGCTGCCCACCCCACTCTTTTCCCTCTCAGGGGGTGGGAGATGGATCCTGGCCCCCACACAGGGCTCAGCCTCAGAGCAGGTTTTGCTGGCAGGGATCACAGAGAGGGCTGTGCAGTCAGGGAGGGAAAGTTTCCGAGCCCAGCAGGTTCATGGGCACAGCACTGGTGGAATGCAGGTGGTTTTGGGATGAGCAGGGAAGTGTGGGGTCAGCAGAAGGTGTCATTTGTTACAGGAGCATCCCTGTAATGGGGGGACAGGGGATTGATGGACAGGGGATTGATGGACAGGGGGGTTACACCCAGGGACAGGACCTGCTCCAAGGAGCTCAGCAGCATGGACAGGCAATGGATTTAAACTGAAAGAAAGTAGGGATAGTTGGAATACTGGGGGGAATTCTCCCCTGTGAGGGTGGGCAGGCCCTGGCACAGGGTGCCCAGAGCAGCTGGGGCTGCCCCTGGATCCCTGGCAGTGCCCAAGGCCAGGCTGGACAGGGCTGGGAATACTCTGGGATAGTGGAAATTGCAGGGGGGCCACTGGATGGCTTCAATGTCCCTTCCACCCCANGCCCTGGCACAGGGTGCCCAGAGCAGCTGGGGCTGCCCCTGGATCCCTGGCAGTGCCCAAGGCCAGGCTGGACAGGGCTGGGAATACTCTGGGATAGTGGAAATTGCAGGGGGGCCACTGGATGGCTTCAATGTCCCTTCCACCCCAAGCCACTCCAGGATTCTGTACTGGATGGGGATAGATGGGGTGACCTGCAGGACCAGTGACCCTGGGGTAGAGCCAACACCTGACTCCAAACCTCAGCAGCATCCTACTCACACCAAAACCTTGACCCTCCCTTTGTGTTTATTTCCTAAAAAATAAAAAAAAAAGGCAAACCCCTGTGCCTTTCCTGCGAGATAAAAGGCAATTTTCCAAGAAAAGTGCCTCTCTTTCCATGCAGCTTCAGCCAGCAAAAATCAACTTTTCAGGTGTGGTGGCTGCCCTTGGGAGGGTTTGGGTGGTGAAAGGGGTCATGCAGAGAGGGGAACATTGCAGCCCTCCCGGTGCCCCTGCCCCAGCAGGGCACCCAGGACAGGGTGGGCAGAAGCTGGACCCCAATTCCTGGTGGCACCGGTGGGTCCCAGCACCCTGAGGGCTCCCCAGGGCACCAAGCCCGGAGCGAGGATCCTCTCCTGGCTCCTGCCGTGACCCTGCGGCCACCTCGCAGGAGGCAGAGGGCTGAAGGAGGGGCATTATTCCCTCCTCAGCTCCCAGCACTTTAGAGTGCTTTCATCCCTGAAAGCTTCGGCAGGAAGAAAGGAGAGTGGCCAGAGCCCCGGCAGCGCCCTAAGTGCTTTCCTTTTTTAACAAAGCCCCGGCGAGGGGGAGCGCGGAGCGAGGGCTGAGCGGCCCCCCCAGCACCAGACGCGACCCCTCCCACCGTGGGTTATCGGGATTTGCCCACCCTCAAAAATAAATCTTCCCCAGTTTCCTTTCACAGGGCCTTCAAGCCGTATCCCCCAGGTCCTCGTGGAGGGTAATGAACGCGAGGCAGGGCTTGGAGCTGCCTGAATTATTCATCAGGAATAATATTTGTGGCCCTTTCCTTCGGGTGGTGAATCAATGGAGAATTTATGGGCCAGGATCCCCACTGCTGGGGGGCCACTGGCTGTGGGGACAGCAGCATTTGCCAAAAATCAGGGGATGGTGATGATGATGATGATGATGGTGATGGTGATGATGGATTTGGGGATCCACCACCCGCTCTGTGGGCATTTGGCACAGAGATCCCAGCCCCAGGCACAGCCACTGGGATCTCTGTGCTGGTTGTTGGCCAAAGTCAAGCCTGGCCTTGCCTGGGGGAGGCACAGCAGCACGAGGGGAGGATGGTTTTTTATATTAATGCAAATATTAGTGTAAGAGCCCTGAATATCACAGAACCTTGTTAATAAAAGCACGGTGTAAAACGTGTTATGATTCCAAATTTCATACAAGGTATAATTCCACTGAAATTTTAATTAGCCTATCCCAAAATAGAATTTAAAAAAGACAAAAAAACAGTACCTTTAATCAGAAACAATATAGACCTAACTATAATAATAACTTTAAGACTTAAAATTTTAGAAAAAGATTCACAACAACCTTCTTTCTACCTCAAACTACTTCAAAAACAACATTAAAACAATTAAATCAACTGAACTATTAGCTAAGTAAACAATCTCATATAATTTCTCTTGCACTAAACAATTTATTAACTAATGTTCAAAGTGTAAGACATACAACTCTACAAAATAGAACAATTAATTTTCTTTCATTAATACATAAACATAAGTATAAAGTGTTATATTTTTTATAAAAATGTGTTATATGAATCATTCTAATAGATCATTTGATATATATACATAAAAATATACAATTTTACCAAAAAATAACCAAACTCAAGGTAAAAAAAAAAATTAAATAATCCATAATCCATAACTAAACCTTACACCAATTTAAAAAAAACCTTTTAAAAATAAACATATATATTCTAATTATCATCATAATATTTATACCTTATCTACTTCAACATATCCAACAAAAGTTTAACAAAACAATCAAAACAATATTCCTAGTTCAAACAGGAGTCCGTGTGCTTGGGGTGACTCCAGAGCCCCCAGCTCCCCCTGAAGGGCAGGGGCAGTGCCCCATGGACACCCAGGGTCACCTGGCAGAGCAGGACGGTGGCTGAGGGGTCTCCTCACGTCCCCCCTGGCTCCTTGGGAGCAGCCTGGAGCAGGGGCTTCCCTTGGTCAGAAGCTCTTCTGGAGAAACTGGAGGCAGGACGGGGCTCCTGGGGCAGGTCCAGTGTGGGAACTCAGCGCATCACCTCGGATGCTCTGAGTCCCAGGGAGAGCCCCTGGGGGGCTCAGAAGTCCTGGAATGTAGCCAAAACTACCTGGTGGCTTAATTCTAACCCTTCGAGAGTCGTGCTATCTCAACATGAGGATTCACAGGTTTCTGAGGTGCAAATGGTGAAGGACAAATGCTTTTTTAGACTAGAACATAGGTTTTAGGATTCTGGTGCAAGGGGGTGTGATGGAGTCAAGATGGAGGATTTAGGCCCGACCTCGTGGTTCTTCTTCTTCTTCTTGTCATCCATCTTCTGTGTGATGTATGCACTTTGGATTGGCTTATGCTAAAGGTGCACTGTTCAACAAAGGTGATGGGAATTGGTGAAAAATTATAAATATCATATACGTAATTATCAGTATAAGAATGTTCTACCGCCCCAGGGGCGGGGAGTGTGCGTGTGGCTGCCTTGCTGGTCGGATCTCAACTGGGCAGAAGAAGAACTTTTTAGATAAGATAAAATAAACAACCTGAGAAAAAGATCAAAAGAAGAGTCCAGACTCATCTGTTCACTGCAGGCTGCCTGCAGACCACCCTACGCGTGTCCGACAGAGACAGGCAGCCGGTCGGACAGGCCAGCACAGCCACGGCAGAGCTCCAGGGACCTGCTGGGTGGGAAACCAAGGAAAGCTCCAGCACAGGACCTGGACCCCCTGCCCACCTTCCTGCTGGCTGAGTTCTCCCTTAACCCGGAGCAGGGCAAGGGAAAATCGTATTTCTGCACCTGCACGGGCAGCCAATGCTGCCATGAGCTTTCCTTTCCTTTCCTTTCCTTTCCTTTCCTTTCCTTTCCTTTCCTTTCCTTTCCTTTCCTTTCCTTTCCTTTCCTTTCCTTTCCTTTCCTTCCCTTCCCTTCCCTTCCCTTCCCATCCCATCCCATCCCATCCCAGGAGATAAAGAAGTGGTTTTGAGAGCATTTTTGTGAGGGAATTGCAGTTTCAGACCCGAAGTGAGCAGTTTTGCAGGGTCCATCCCATCTTTGTGCCCTTCCCCTGCCAGGGATGAGCTCCCCCAGCAGCAGCAGCCAGCCGAGGGGTGGAAGCTGCGTGGGCAGCTCTCCCTGCAGAGCCGCTGAGGAGCTCTGGGGAAAGGCCCTTTCTCAGCTGCTTTTGGGGTGGGAAGATCCTTGCTCAGGGCAGAGGGACCTCACCAGGGACTGACTGCAGCTGGCTCAGGGCGGGTGGAACAGCTCCCTGGTTTGGATTTAAAGAACAGAACAGGAATCGTGGGATGGTTTGGTTTCCAGGCACCTTAAAGCCCATCTTATCCCACCCCCTGCCACAGGCAGGGACAACTTCCACTGGACCAGCTTGTCCAGCCTGGCCTCGGACACTTCAGGGATGGGGCAGGAGCAGAGCACGCCCAGCCAGGTGCAGGCTGTGCTGGCCACAGCGGGTCTGAGATCAGCTTTTGCTGCAGCAGCAATTGCTGAGATGTAAAACTCGGCTTTTGCACCTGAGATTTGCACCTGCACCCCCTCCACCCGAACAAAACCCCCTGAGAGGGCTTCACAAAGCTCCAAACCTCCCCACGCAGCCCCCCAGATCCCAGCAGTGGTGGGGCTGAAGCCGGGCTCTCATCCTCTGTCACCCAGCACCTCCAGGTGACAGCGAGAAGGTGGCTCTCCTTGTCAGGGTGGCACAGTGTCACCCGGCGATGGCCCACGGGAAGAAGAAGAGCCCTAATGCAGTTTTGACAACGAGGCCATCAGTTAAGTGCTCTGTGTGGATATTTCCCCCTCTCTCTATTGTTTATTATTGGAAGTTACAAGTAGCTAAAGACCTCCCCAATTATCTGGGAGCCACTTAAGAGCAATTGAGCACCTGTCACCCACTGAATGGGCTGCCTCGCCCTAATGACAGGAGAGGAGAAAAGATGCAGGTCAGCAGTGCCGGGATGCCGGCAATTTACAGCCGAGCAGGGCCGGCTCCCAGCGCTGGGAGACAGGAGAAAAACACCCCGAGAGGCAGGAGGAGGGAAGGAAGAGGGATGAGGCTCCCCAGGGCTCCCTCAGCACGGGCGGGAGCCTCGATGAGCACAGCTCGAGGGTCACTGCTCCAGTGTGGAGCTCTGCAGCATCCCAGGGGATGTGGAGCAGGCTCAGTCCTGTAAACAGGAAAGAAAAACTCCCAGGAATCATTCACATGACAAAAAATGATTCCTGGGCTTTTTTTTCCTCTTGGGAAAAAACAAAAAGCCCTCTTGGGGTGCCACACCAGAGCTTGGTTCTGGCTGCTGGGAGGGCTGGAGGTGCTGCAAACGCCCAGCACAGAGCCTGGACCTGAGATTGTGGCTGCATTTCCCACATGAGGCCACTTCAGACAGCCTTGGACATGAAGAGCTTTGCTTCTGAGGCATCATTTGGATTGGACTCATTATAATTTCTATGTAATATGAACGTATCAAGCAGGTCAATTATAGAGAATGGTGTGAAAAAAATGTGACATGGTACCGGCCAAAGCTGAGGTGATGTATCCCCACCACAAATGAGGAAATATGTGTGAAAAATATCCTAAAATCGTGTTGTAGGAAGGAGGCTGCACTCAGCTCTCTGGAACAAAGCCTGAACCCATCCTCTCCCCTCTGGCTGTGCCTCAGGATCACCTGGGAACCACCTTCCCTGGAAGGGCAGAGGTTTTTGTCCTGAGAGAAGAAAGCTGCACAAACTCCCTCTGCTGCACACAGCTCTGGATTTGTGGAGCAAGGATGTGGGAAGAGGAGAACCCAGCAGTGATCCCCTCTTCTGGGAGTGTGCCCGGGAAGTGGGGGGCTGGGAATGGGGGAGAAGGTGCCAACCTGGAAAAGTTCATCGATAGAAACATAAAATTAAAATAATTTGCGTCAATTCTGCTGAGTGGCTGTTAGGCCTAATTGTTATTGACTCGTCACTGTAATTATTAAGGCTTACACAGAGCTGGGCTGGCAAAGGAGGTGGGTTTGGGACCCCAGCACGCTCAGAATGTCCCCTCACATCCCCAGGAGTGGGACAGGGAGGTGTGAGCTCCTTGGTTCTTGGAAACAGCCCCAAAAGGAGCAAAGGGGGGAATTGGGCCCATTTTTGGCGTGCAGGAACAAGGGGGAAGATGGAGAGGGGATGAAGGAGGGGAAAACCAAAGGCAGGCTGAGGAGGCAGCCCCAGAGAGACCCCGTGGGCGCTGCCAGGGCTGCTGGCTCGGTGTGGGGCTGGGTGATTTCCTCCCCTCCTTCCTTTGTTTCTGCTGCCAGCACAGAGCCCAGGCAGCAGAGGAGCTGATCAATAGGAACACGGTGTTTGCATGGATCATACATGCCAAGAGCACGTTCCCGGATCAATGCCGAGGGCTCGCAGAAGGAGGGGAGGGGAGGGGAGGGGAGGGGAGGGGAGAGCAAACCCACCCTGCCNCCTGCTGGGGACCCCTCTCAGCCCCCCAGGGCAGGGCAGCCGTCCCACCGGGATCTCCCCCTGCCCAGGGGGGTCCCGCTGCCCTCACGGCCTCGGGAATGGCGCTCAGCCCCCCCCAGCTGGTTGTGCCCCTCACACGAAGGGACAGCGAGGTGCCACCATCACACCTCCAGCCGTGGAGAAGATCCTGGTCCTGTTTTTGCTCGTTCCCACAGGTCTCAGGTGAAACCACAGCTCCCAAGTGCCCGTGGGCCCGCGTGGATCCCGGCTCCACCTCCCTGCCTGCCCCGGGGCTGCCAGGAGTTAATCAGAGCCTGTTTTTAAAGGGTTCTGGCGATGAAAAGCACTGGAGAAACATGGTCAGAAACCTGAATGGAACCAGAGCTTGCCCAGCCAAGGATGGACATCCCCTGCTTTGTTTCCATGCAAGGAAAGGCACCCTGAGCCACAATCCTCCTGAAGCCCCCAAAACAGCCCTTGGGGGCTTGCCCAGGACTCGGGGGTTTTGTGGCCCACCTTCCCCGCCGGGTCTCACTGTGCCTGGCTGCAGGGAGGAGGAGGAGGGAGGCTGGAGCTGCAGCAGAGCCAGCCAATAATTCCCAGCCAATAAAGTTATCTAAGGGTAATCATTAAGCCCTTACGAGCAATGCAGCTCGTGTGGAGCTGGGGGAGAGCACGAGCCAGGCTCTGCTGCAAATGTCCTTGCAGGCAGCAGCTGACCTTGGCCGGGCACAGCCCCGCTGCCAGACCCCCTCCCAGCTCTGGATGGGACATCACTGCAAGGGAGGACCCCTGCCAGGAATCAAAGGGCTCGTGGTGGCCACAATGGCCAACTCTATGTGTCCCTCCTGCAGGGAGGAAAGGGAGCAGGGCGGTGGGAGGACGATGGGGAGGAGAGGGGTGGAGGTGGGACAGGCTGGAAGCCCTTGGAGTCACAACTGGAGCTCTGGAATATCACCTTCACATCCCTGAAGGTGAGAAGTTGTCCTCCACACTTCTCCTGGGACATTTGGGGGTGAGAGGCTGCCCCAGCCATGAGTGTTGGCCCCCAGAAACCCCCCCTGTGCTGGGCTGAGCCCCCAGCGTGGGCAGCAGGGGAGGGGGGGATTCTGCCCCTCTGCCCCGCTCAGGTGAGACCCCACCTGCAGAGCTGCCCCAGCCCTGGGGAACAACAGCAGCAGGACGTGGAGCTGCTGGAGCCAGGCCAGAGGAGGCCACGGAGATGCTGCAAGGGCTGGAGCCCCTCTGCTCTGGAGCCAGGCTGGGAGAGCTGGGGGGGCTCCCCTGGAGAGGAGAAGGCTCCAGGGAGAGCTCAGAGCCCCTTGCAGGGCCTGAAGGGGCTCCAGGAGAGCTGCAGAGGGACTGGGGACAAGGCCTGGAGGGACAGGACCCAGGGAATGGCTTCCACTGCCAGAGGGCAGGGCTGGATGGGAGATTGGGCAGGAATTGTTCCCTGGCAGGGTGGGCAGGCCCTGGCACAGGGTGCCCAGAGCAGCTGGGGCTGCCCCTGGATCCCTGGCAGTGCCCAAGGCCAGGCTGGACAGGGCTTGGAGCAGCCTGGGACAGTGGAAGGTGTCCCTGCCATGGCAGGGGTGGCACTGGATGGGCTTTAAGGTCCCTTCCAAACTAGTTCTGGGGTTCTGGAATTCTCTGCAATTTTACCCTTCAAGCCAGGGCTGCTCCCCAAAGCAGCAGTGCAGCTGCTGGCAGCCCGTGGGCAGAGATGGCATTGAGGGATCTCTGACAGGATTTGCATCACTTTGACCCCTGTTACTGTGTAAAACTTTTTTTTTTTTTTTTTTAATGAGCCAGGAAGCAAATTAAAAAAGTTGGCTGTACAGGAATTAGGCCTTTTGGCTGATAGTTTGGGAAGCATCTGTCTCCATTGCCTGCAAATTAGTCTTCCACAGGAGAGTAATCAGATGTTTAATGCAGCCACAAATGAAATCACCCATTGTTAACTATTCAAACCAAGAGGTCTGTAAAGGACTGGCCCAACAAATCCCCCTGGACTGAGGGCAGGGGGAGCTGGGGAGGGGCTGGTGCCACATTTTTGGGATGGGGGCAGTGAGAGCCATGCTCTGCTCATGGACTCCACCTGCCTGGAAAGCCTGTGAAAGCTCTGATGAAAAGCCCAGCTGGGGTATTCGGAGCAAAACCAGAGATATGAGCCACAAACCCACAGCTTTGTGAAGGATGAGGGGTGGGTGAGGTCTCAGAACCTGCTGCTCTCCCAGGAGCTGGTTTCCAGTTTGCCAAGGCAGCATTACCCAACCCCATGGGCTCTGCTGCCCCCTCACCTCAGGGCTGGCCATGGGAATCACTCTGGACAGGCAGCATTGGCCTCCTTCTCCTTCTCCTTCTCCTTCTCCTTCTCCTTCTCCTTCTCCTTCTCCTTCTCCTTCTCCTTCTCCTTCTCCTTCTCCTTCTCCTTCTCCTTCTCCTTCTCCTTCTCCTTCTCCTTCTCTGCTCACCCCTCACACTCTCCTGGAGCTCTGGGGTGGCCCCACTGCACCCAGAGGTGATGGAAGGACAGGTGGGCCAGGGAATTGCTGGGATGTCCTGGGAGAACCAGAGCCTGGCGTGGCCTCCCAGCTGGGGCAGCAGGAGAACTGCTGGGGCTGGAAGGCTGAGTGACACACTGCTGGCTTGGAGCTGAGGAAGAACAGGGTCAGAGTCCTTTTCCTCTGGTTTGGGTCTCTCCAAACTCCTGGCCAGTGAATTCCTGGGAAAAAAAACCGACCCAAGTGTTGAACTTATCAGCAGCCACGGGAAACGGGGAGGTGCAGATGTTGCCAGCTGTGTGCAACCTCCCCAAACAGGAATTTCAGGATATTCTCCACACAGATTTCCTCACTCATTATGGGAATGCATCAGTTCATGTATTGATTGTGGGGTTTTTTCACACCATTCCCCCACAGGTGCCTCTGGCCCACAGCACCTGTTTGGGCTGGCAGTTCATCATCAGGATACAGAGAAAAAACCCAGGGAATTTTGGTCTCAGGCTGACACCAACACAAATGCATGACAAACACAGAGAGCCAGGGAGACATTTACCCCTGTGAAAGAGGTCAGCACAGAGGTTATGGAGCATCTGAGCCCTGGGGAGCTGCTCCATCCACAGGGCTGCATTCTGCCCTTAAAGAGTAATCCCTTAAAAATGACTTTTGTGCCAGAGAAGGGAAGGAGATGGAGGGAGTGTGAGAGCCTGCGTGCTGGAGAAGTAAGTTCTTTGTTGCCTAGAGCTTGTTAAATCCATACATTGAAGAGAAGAATAAATAAAAAATCAAATCTCTACTTCTGAAAAGCGTTTCTGTGGGGAGCTGCTTCCCTGAATCTTCCAGCCCCGGCCTGTGTCAATAAATCAATAGCTGATGCAGGTTGGCTGCAATCGGCTGCAGGAGAGCAGGGAGTGATGGATGGACAGGAGAGAGGCAAATCTGAGAGATAGGGCAGAGGTGATGCTCACCTTGAGCTTTATTGTTTGCCACTGACAGACAAGGGAGTGTGGAGGCATTTAAGGGAGTGCTGAGGGTGGGAGTGGCAGAGGAGCCTGCACACCCCTCCCCGTGGACGAGTCCTGGGATTAGGGGATGTTTTATGAATTTTTTTGGGAACTTTTCTGACTTTTCTGGGAATTATTTGAGAATTTGGGGTTTTTTTGGGATTTTTTTTGAGAATTTTGGGAATTTTTTTGAGAATTTTGGGAAATTTTTTGAGAATTTTGGGATTTTTTTGGCAATCTTGGGCTCCCCAGAACCCTCCTCTCCCCAGGAGCCTCCCTTGCCCCTCCTCTGCCTTCCACCCAGTGCTCTGCTCTGCCACACAAATGGTTAAGGTGAGGAGAGAAGCTGAAGGATGCTCTGTGTGGCTGGGAAGGAGGGATGGCCCTCAGCCTCAGGGCTCCCACAAGAGCTCTCCAGTTTTGGGTGAAGGGAACCTCACTGCTCCTGCTTGGTAAGGAGAGAAATGTGGGATTGTTCAGCTGATTTCCTGTTGGAACCCTACTGGTTACTGAGAATTTCAGCCTTTCTGTGCTGACAGGCACTGATCCCCAAGAGAACACTGCATTTGACCTGAAAGATTCCACAATTCCCCAGGCTGGCATCAGGAAGGGGAAGCAGGGCCAGGTCTCCTGGTCTGGAGTTTGGTTCAGGGAGCACAGACCAAACCCAGCCCAGCACCAGGACCAGGCCAGGGCAGGGGTAGGGTTAGGATGAGCCCAACTCACGGGGTGAAATCTTTTCTTCTGCCACCCTCCTGCTGCCCCACAGCTCTCCTGGGCTTGGGAGAGCTTTGGGACCCTCCCTGTCCCCTGGGGCTGATGCCAGAGGGAAGCTGGTGACAAATAAGGTGTCCCTTGTCACTCTGAAGCACTTCTCTTTTATTTCAGCTTCTGAGTGACCCCACTGAGGTGGCACTGGCCTCGTGCAGGTGCCCTCAGGGGTTACTGCAGCCCCTCCAAACACACCCAGGGAGTTCCTAAACACGAGGAAGCACAGAGGGAAAAGGATTCCTGTTGGTTTGCCCTGAGCCTGCCCTCAGAGAGAGTTAGAAACCTTCACATTCTCCTAGGAAAGCAAGAAAATAACCATGTCCCCTCTTCTCCAGGCTGATCTCCATCTTTAGGGCTCCTCAAATGCCCCTTCATGTCCCTGCTGTGAGTCCCAGCCTTGGTGCCTCTCCTTGCTCAGCTCCCAGGGTTATTGAGTATGGACTGACACAGGACTAAAATGATCTGGTCTGATTTCCCCTCTGCTCCTCTCCCAGCCATTGCTAACCTCCCTTTTGCCTTTTTGTCTGCAGCTGAGCACTGAGATGACATTTCCAGAGAGCTCCCCATGTTAACTCCCAGAGCTCTTCCCCCAGCAGCAGCAGCAGGTTTGGAGCCCACAGAGGGGGTGAAGGTTGTTTTCCCCATGTGCATCTTTGCATTTATCAACATTGTATTTCATCTGCCCTTTCATTGCCCAGACTCCTCATAGCCTTAGATCCTTCTGCAAACCTTCCCAATCATTCTTTGCAGCAGCTTCCATGAAAATTCCTGCCTCCCCACCAAGCTTTATCGCTGAATTTTCTGCTTTTTTCCCCGAACTATTGAAGACTGTGTGGATCAGGGTGGGTCCCAGAACCGATCCCTGCAAACCTCACATGGAAATCCTCCATGAGGGTTGCTGACCTGGTCCCAGTCCTGGTCCCAGGTTCTCCAGGAGAAGCAAACCTGCACAGGAAGGGGTCTACTTTTGGAGAACATGGAAGAAGCAGCAGGTCCTGTAAGATAAACAGGAATGTTGAGGAAGAGCCTTCACCCAGCAAGAGGCTCCTGCCATGGAGGGCTTCTCTTCAAGCCCTTGTTCTGTCCTGCTTGTCCATGTCTGTCCTGAGGTCTGTCTGTCCTCAGGTCTGTCCAGTCTGTTCATCCCCTGTCCTGAGATCCCACAGGAGCAATTCTGGCCTGGAACCTGCAGAGATGGATTTTCACAGAATCAGAGAATCCCAGACTCGTTTGGGTTGGACGGGACCTCAAAGATCATCTGGCTCCAGCCCCCTCCATGGGCAGGGATCACACCCACTGGACACCCCTGTTTTCTCCTGGAATGGTGCAGGGGTGGCTCTCAGGGAAAGGTTCTTCCCCCCAAGGGTGCTGGGCACTGCCCAGGCTCCCCACAATGGTCCCCAAGGCTGCCAGAGCTCCAGGATTCAGTCAGATTAAACCCAAGTAACTTCTTCTCTTACCCAGGAGCATTATAGGCACCTTACACATGGAAATTAAGAACCATTTGAAACACCCTGCATTGGCTGGTCAAAGTATTTAATTTCAGTAGTATTTAATGTGATTTCAGCGTTTGGACACTGCTCTCAGAGAGGCACAGGGTGAGATTGTTGGGGTGTCTGGGCAGGGTTGGACTTGATCCTTGGGGGTCCCTTCCCACTCAGGATATTCCAGGATTCTGTGACTCCCAACCAAGCCATGGAGATGCTGCATCTCCTCCCCTTGGCTTTCAGCCTCGCTGTGTCCCAAAGGGTGCAGCAGACCCACAACCACCTCAGTTTGCTCATAACTTTCCCCTGTGCACCCCTTGACAAGGGGAGAAGCAGGAGAATCCAACTTTGCTTTGTTCCTCCCTCCAGTTCCCTCCTGGTTCCATTCAAAACAGCTTGGAAAACAATAGCCAAAAATAACCAGGCTGGCAGGGAGGGCTGGAGGGACAGGACACTGCTATGGCAACTGCCATCACTCCCTGCCCTGCTGAGGGGACAGAGCTGCAGGTTTCTCTCTGTTCCTGAGAGACTGGCTCAGCCCCAGCCCCAGGCATGCCCCGAGCCAGTCTCTCTTTGGGTGGGCAAACTGGCACCTCACCCACTGGGCACTGCTGGGCTGGTGAATCTCAGCCAGGAGCAAATTAAAAAATAAAACCTGGGGGCTGCAAGTGTTTGGAAAAGAGCAGTTGTGGTTTCCGTGCTGGGTCTCCCCCTCCATCCCTGCAAAGGTTTCATGAGCATGGCCACAACAAGGCAGAGATGCTTAAAAATAAAAATAACCCAGCCAAGGGCAGCCAGAGAGTGCTCTTAGGGCGACAGCACAGGCTGGATGTGAGAGGATGAGATGTTTAAAAGGTTTGAAAGCAAACCTAAAGCCAGATCAAAAAGACAGGCACTGCATGGTGTAAAAACCCCTCAGGCTTTTCCAGATCACTTCAGACTCCTCCAGGAGCCGGTGGGTTGAGGCTGGAGTAAATGGCATGGGGGGATTTGGGCTGTCCAACCGCCCTTCCTCTCCCATCAGCAGCTGTGACCCCTCTGGGTCCTTGGCCAGCCCAGCCCCATCTCCTTGGCTCTCTGGGGGAGCCACGACCTCGCTCACAAGCTGGATGAGGAGATTTGTTAGTGCTGGTTTTGGGTTTCATGCTCTGGGTGCCTGGTTAGGATCATCTCGGTCTTTACCCAAATCCTCTTGAGTTCATCTGAAACGCCCCAAAGCAGCACCTGCACTGGAGGGCTCTGCTGTCCCTGTCCTGCCATTTATTGCTGAGGACAGAATTCCTGTAGGTTTTTAACATCCCAAAATCATGAGCCACATTTCTGGGTCACACTCAGTTTCCTCCAGGCTCCTTCAGAGCAGGAAAGCCACGTCCAGCCCTTCTGCTGAGGTCCCACGCACGGGGCTGAGTGGGAGCAGGAGCCTCCACATGTCTGGCCCAGAGTCATGAGAAAAAATCATTTTCAGCCTTTATCTTTTTTTTTCCCCGAAGCTACAGCTTGTCAACATCTCCCCTGAAATAAACCCGGGGAAGATACAATTAAATTAAACCCGAGTAACTTCTTCACTTACTCAGGAGCATTATAGGCACCTTACACATGGAAATTAAGTACCATTTGAAACATCCTGCATTGGCAGGTCAAAGTATTTAATTTCAGCTTTTAAACAGCATTTCCTTCCGGAGCTTTCCCTCACCCACTTCATTCAGCTGAAGTCAACACAGCTCCTGGTGTTTGTCTGATGAAGGACTTGTCACATCACAGGTTCCATTTCTGCTCATCTTTGCTTTGATTTTCACATCAGCTTTCCTCCAAGAGAGCTGCCAGGCTCCTGCCTCAGCAGCTGTGGAAAGCCTGAGGTCCTGGCACGTTCCCAGCTGGATTCCTCTCCAGCCCTGCCACCCTGGCATTGCCTGGGCACTCTCAGTAAGAGCCAGCAGGTGCCACATCTCCCAGTTTGAGGACTGGAAACCAATTCAGAGACAACAAACTGGCTCACTCCAAACTCCTGAGGAAGGGAGCGGGGCTGGACTGCAGAGTCAGGACTCAGTGGAATCACAGAATCAATAATTTTGGAAAAGTCCTCTGAGATCACCCAGTCCTGCCATTAACCCAGCCCCGTGATCACCACTAAACCACATCCCCAGGCACCACATCCACGCCTTTTTTTGGACACTTCCCGTGATGGTGACTATACCACTGCTCTGGGAAGCCTGTGCCAATGCCTGGCCACCCTTTCCAGGAAGAAATTTTTCCTAATATCCAAACTGAACCTCCTCTGGGGCAGCTTGAGGCCATTCCCTCTCTTCCTGTCACTTATTACCTGGGAGAAAAGACTCAAATCNCAGGGGGTCTTTTCCAGCCTAAATGATTCTATGATTCCAAATCACCGACAATTAACCCACCACTAAACCATGTCCCTAATCTACATCTCCTTTAAATCCCTCCAGAGGCTGGGCTTTGTGTCTTGGTGTTTTTCCATGGGCTTGTGTGGTTTCAGTGGTGAAAAACCCACCTGAGAACCCCCAGAGCTGGTTTGACTGAAGGAAGGGGATAATTTAAAGAACTACAGAGTGGTTTGGGTTGGAAGGGACCTTAAAGTTCATCACACCCCAGTCCTTGCCATGAGCAAAGACAACAAATCTCCCCTGGCTCAGCTGGAGACAGGAAGGTGCTTCCAGGTGGGACAAACTTGGAGCTGCACGTGAGGCTGGTGGCAGGATTGCCACCTGTGCAGGCACAGAATCATTCTGGAATCATTCCGGTTGGAAAAGGGATTTAAGATCCTGGAGTCCAACCCACATCTCTGCAGAGGGAGTCCAACCCTCTGCTCGTCATCAGGACGAGCTGCCCCGAGCCTGGCAGGGTCAGGATCTCCCAGGGATGACAGGGGAGGGCTGGTGGCTTCCCGGGACACCTCGCTGTCCCACCTGGCGTGGGCGAGCACAAGTGCCGTGGGCTGTGGAGCGCTGGGATGCAGCAGAGCAGGGAACACCCTCCCTCCCTTCCTTGCAACCGCAACAGCAAAGCAGTGCAGGGAGCTGAGGGGGAGGATGGGCTTTTTTGTCCTCTTTTCACTTTTGCGCTGGCATCCCTCAGGTCAAGCCTGGCTCTCCGTGGGAGCAGCACGGCCCCGGTGCTGCCGAGCCGTGCCCCGGGCCCGCTCGGGGCTCCCACGGCCGCCACCTCCTCCCCGCTGCCGCAGAAAATCCCCGGCGTCCCTGCCCTGGCCGGGCTCCGCCGCCTTCCCCGGCTCTCGGTACAGTATCTGCCGGCCCCCTCCCTGCTCCTCGGGCTTTGTCAAAGCACATTTCCCAATTAGAGGATAAAAATATTCCATTCCTGACTCCGCGAGCTATCGATTTTGCCTGTAGCTGTGGAGGGGGCGAGGGCGGGCGTGTGCGGGGTAGGGAGAGGTGAAGGGCTGCAGGCACGAAGTGCAGCTGCCTCCCCCCTACCCCTTTATTATTATTGTTATTATTCATCCCGGTGAAAAGCAGCGAGCAGGACTGGTTAGCTCAGCTGACCACTGATAGAGAACAGGGGATCGATACTTAATTGACACAGGCTGGGCAGCCGGAGCAGGGATTGGAGATGGGGGAAGGCTTCTGGGAGGAGGGAGGGGAAGAGAGAGAAGGAACAAAAGCCAGGGAAAGGAGGAGAGGCAGGGAGAGGGTGGGAGGAGCGGGGAAATAATGAAGGAAGAGGCAGGAAGAGCCCACGGAGCGCGGCGTGCCCCGCGGGAGCTCTGCCGTGGGAGCTCTGCCGTGGGAGCTGCTCCAGCCGGGTGTGGCGGGACAGGAGCGGTGACAGCGTGCCAGGGACTCTCCCGTGGGTATCCACAGCCTCTTTGGGGAGCAAGGTGTGGGCTCTGTCCTCTGTTGGGCACCCTCGGCACAGCGAAGTGCCCAGGGCCAGCAGTGCCAACTGTCCCTGCTTGCCCACCATCGTCGGGAGAGGGACAGCACTGAGTGTGGCTCCCCAGGAGACCCCAACAGCGCCCAGGGAACAACCTGCTGACCTGGGATCTCTCCCAGCAGCTCCACCAACCACCAAGCAAGTCACAGAATCATAAAATCCCAGACCAGTTTGGGTTGGAAGGTGCTGCCAACTGACCCTCCTTGCCCACCCTCATCAGGAGAGGAACAAGCACTGAGTGTGGCTCCAGTGGCAGAAGCACCCCCAGGAGACCCCAACAGCGCCCAGGGAACAACCTGTGGAGCTGGGATCTCTGCCACCAGCCCGGGGTGTAGCTCCACCTCCCTCTGTGTCCCTCCCTTGGCAGTACAGCCTGTCCCATGAGCTGTATCTGCCTCTGGAGATGGTCTAAACTCCCCACACCTCATTTTCCAGCCTCTGGGTAATGCCTCCCAGAGCTGCTGGAAGGGGGAGCTTGAGCACAGCTCATCCAGTGAAGCTGGTCTAGACAGTGGCTGGTCTAAACAGCCCAAGAGAGGGGTTGGAACGAGGTCTTTGAGGCCCCTTCCAACCCAAACCAGTCTGGGATTTTATGATTCTGTGACTTGTTTCCTCTCTCGTTGGTCATCCTCTCTCTGCCCAACCCTGCTTGGAGCTGACAGCTCACAGGGCGGGGTCTCACTGAGCTCACACGTGTCACCTGGTGGCCCTGCTCATTCCAGTCCCTTGAGAAGAGTAAGTTTTGAGTGCTCAGTGGAGCCTAGAGTACCCTGATTTCTTGGGAGACGCCCTGAGCAGGCTGGGGAGTGCAGGGAGGCCAGGTGAGGTACCAGACCTGGCAGCCACACCTCGATCCAGTGAGCTTCAGAGGGCCCCACCGGAGCCTCTCCCCTGGGTGGGGCACCAGGTTTACACAGAAAATGTAAATGGACAAGCTGGAGAACCACGAAGGGAATGAGCAGGAATAGAAGGTTTGGCTTTTGAGGAAGAGTAGACAGCAGTGAGTTCACGTGCTCCAGGTAGAGATAGAGCAGCAGATCCAGGAGGACAGGACACTGGCTGTTTCTTCTCCATCTCACATAAGGGGAGGACAGGAGAAGCCAAGCCAGGCTGAAGATGGGCTCCTGGGCAGCAGCCAGCTTCTCTCTGAGGATTTTGGTGGCCTTTGGTGGGCCTGAACATGATTATTGCAGAGGTCTGGGGGAGAACAAGGCGGACATTCCTGCAGAACTCCAAGAGATGCTGCGTGTGGTACGGAGGTGTCCAAAGGGAACTTTGACCAGAAGAACAGAAAATTGCTGAACTTCTCCAGGACTTGGCTACTCCAAAGCCCTGGGCAAGACATCCTTGGGGCCTTATGCTGGGCCAGGAAGGGAAAAGCCAGGACACGTCTTGACCTTCAAAGTCCTTCAGCTGCTCACAGTCCTTCTGCTTCCCTTGGAGCAGAGCTGGGCTCTCAGCCCAAGACAGAGGCAGCAGGATTCCTTCTGTGGGCAAAAGGCTCTTCACCCCTGCTTGTGCAATAAGAGGGATGACCTTTCCCAAGCCTGAAGGTCACTTTTCTTCCTCTTTCATTTTACTCTTGGCCCTTCCAGTTCTTTCACCTGCCATCTTCAATGGGACACCCATACACAAAGTCATCAAGGCTGACCTTCACCAGCACCTCCCACCATGCAACCCAGCTGCCCAAGGAGAGGCTGGTTGGCCCCAAGCAGAGCCCAACTGAGCCTGTGGCTGCCTCCCAGTCAACAGGAAGAAGAAGGCTCTTCCAGGCATCTTCTTCTGCTTCAGGTGTTTCAACCTACACAGAACATGGAGACACACCTGGAAGTGCCTGGATGGCAAAGGGTCAGACCCTCTTCCCACCCATTGCCCATGGACAGGAAAGGCCCGTCCTTTCAAGACATGTAAAAGACATTTAACTTGTCTTGGCACCAACCAAAAAGACCTTTGAAAGCAGGATTGGGGTGGTGAGAAAACAGCATTTTGATTTTCCTTGTTGTTTTTATGGACTCTTAGAGGCCCAGCCTGACATTCGCTCCTTGTTCAGGTGTGGGCCCCACCAGGCCCCGGCAGAGGGAACCTCATGGCAGGGCCCGCCTCGTCACTCTTGATCTATAACACGTCAGCCTTAAAAGGATCCTCTCCATCTCCTTAAACAATGCATTGCCGCCGTCCATCGCTCCCATTAATGCATAAAAAATCATTAGGCATTTCTATGGAGACCCATCGCCATAAACGCAGCCTCCAAATGCACTCCGGCACTGCAGCGGCCAAAGTAAACTGAGGCGACTCCTGCGGTAAAACCCTCTCCTCGCTCACTCATCCCACCCCGGCCCTCCCCCGGCCCTCGCCGTCTCTCTTCCCTCGATCAATTTTATGGTGCTTGCCTGGGGTTCATTAATGTTTCCGGAATCTCTCTGTGCCCTGTTTAAAAATTCTTAATTAAGCAAGGTTTTTTTGTTTACACTTGAACTAATTACACTTTTAAACCCGACAATAAAACATCAGCTCTGGGCCATTAGGGCCCGCCACGGGCAGGCAATTCAGGAACTGCCATGCTCTGCAAGGAGATAGGAAGGCCGGGGATGCAGCCTAGCTTCCGTCAAGAGGACGCCAGGATCTTCACCGGGTTCATGGAGATGGGGGCCAAGGGTTCCAGGAGCCAGATGTCCCCTTCAGCTCTTCCTCGTTCCCTCCGGATGCGCCTTCCCTCCGAGATAAGGCCTGGCAGAGGAGATGGATGGGGAGGTGTCCTCTCCCGGGCTCACCGTTGTTTGCCACGCTGGGGTTCTCCACACAACCAGCTTGTTTTTCCAGAGTTGGCCAGTGATGGGTGGTGGAGCAAATGGAGGCCTGGACAATGGGCCTCGAGGAGGAGGTAGGCCGGGGATGGCGGTGGTTGGGTTACGACCAACAGGCCGGGCTGGAACACTGGTCTGGACCCACAGAGGGGCTCTCCCAGGTGGCCAAGGAGCAGAAGGGATGGAGCAGAACCTCTGGGACACATCTGTCTCCACCAGCAAGGGAATGTGCCCCAGCCAAGTATGGTGCACATCTCAAGAGCTTGGACTCAGCTTCTCAGCACTGCAGAAAACGCTTTTTTCCTGGCCATTGTCTGCCTGGGGCTTTGGGTGTCCACCCAGGGAACAGGAGCTGAACTGGGGTGCTCAGTCCTTGGGGTGGTGGCAGCTGATGCTGCTGGAGACTCTTTAGGCAGGAGAAGGTGAGCTGGTGGTGGACACAGGGTCACCCCTGCCCATGAATGCCCACCACATGAATGCCCAAAAGTGCCCATGAGCACAGAAAATAGGGCTCGCCCAGGAGCTGATCTGCTGCAGTCAGGACCAGCAGATGCTGGTCAGAGTTCACCTCCCACCACAGTGGTGACTCTCCAGACACCAGCTCCAAACGGGTATTTCCTGCCTTCTTTCTGTCCCATCCAAAAATACCCTTCTTGACATCAGGAAGGCCCATGTGGCAGGATGAAGTTGGGGCAGGATGAAGTTGGGGCAGGATGAAGCTGGGACATGAGGAAGATGGGAGCATGAAGATGGGAATGGGGCAGGGTGGTTGGGAGCCTTTGGGTCGTGTCAGTGGTGGCCATGTGCAGGAGGGAAGGCAGGACATGGCAGGGCTCTGCTCCCTGCACGTTGGCAGTTCTTGGTGGCCTCGGGTTCCTGATTTCTGTGAGGCTCTTGCTCTTGTTGCACCCCAACAGCAGAGAGGTGGAAATCCTCCATATCCCACCCAGCCAGGCAGCCTCTTCCAGGCCCTCAAGGCGCCCACCAAGAGGAAAGGGGGAAACCAAGTCCTGATGGCCCAACTTTTGCTCAGGTGCTTTCCTGAGATCCTCACCAAAGGGAAAAAACAGAGTTCCAGAGCTCCCTCTGCAAAAGTGTCTGTGGCAATTGAACCCCTGGAAAATCCTTCCACCAGGGACATTCAGATTGGATATGAAACATTTCTTCACTGGAAATGTGGTCAGGCACTGGTGCAGGTTGCCCAGGGAGTGACCGTCCCTGGAAGTGTTCAAAAGCCCTGTGGTTGTGGCACTTGGGGACATGGTTCAGGGAAAAACAAAGCTGGGTTAATGGTTGGACTAAAAGATCTTGGAGGTCTTTTCCAACCTTAACAATTCCATGATTCTGTGACTTTCTCTTCCCCACCCAGGAGCAGAGAGGCTTTTGCAGTGCAATGAACACTCTGAGCAGGACCAAATCCTTACATCCAGCGTTGTACCCTTCTCCCCACCTTGCTCCATCCCAAAAGGCTGCCCCCAGCACCGCTGTCTTTTGGAAATCCCTTTCCTTGCCTGTTGCCAGCAGGGAGCTTGGGAAAAATGTTTCACCCTCACT
Source organism: Urocynchramus pylzowi (assembly GCA_013397555.1). Lineage (NCBI taxonomy): Eukaryota > Metazoa > Chordata > Aves > Passeriformes > Fringillidae > Urocynchramus > Urocynchramus pylzowi. The sequence goes on from VZRH01000843.1 coordinate 165,902, forward strand.
GAGATCCCTGCAACCAACCTGCTTGATAAACTCCCTCCACATGGTGAGAAATGGGGCTTCAAAAACATTGGTTTTTTCCATAGATATTTATTTTAAAAATAAAAATCCATATATAAAACTTTTTTAGGAAATATTGCAATTTTTAACACAAAAAGATTCCCCAGATGCTCAAAGGTTTTTGTGAGCCTAATTCATAAATAAACCAGTGGATTTTCTTGGAAAGATGGGAGGAAGCCAGGATCGGAATTGTCTGTTCCAACACACCAATCTTTCTTTTCTCCTCTCCTTTTTGAAGCAAAAACTTCACATTTTGTGAGAATACATGAATCAAAACCCGAGAAAAGAGTTGATTCCTTCCTCACGGCTGCCCACGGGAGCTCCCAGCCCTCCTCCTGGCCAGGAGCGGGAGCGCAGCGGCAGCAGCCACTCAGTCCCTCCTCAGCCAGAAATCCTCTGAATTTGGGTTATTTTATTCATTCTGGACTCGATCCGTTTGGTGGCAGCTGCTGGTTCATGTGAAATCTGCCTGGATGTCCAGGGGGATGTCAGCTTGCCGTGCTGCCCCTGGAGCAGGAACTCCCCGGGGATATTCCTGGCGGGATTTTAGCCCGGCACAGCAGAGTCCGACCTTGTCCCAGCACAGGTTGGAAGGAAGGAAAGTCCATCGTCCTCCTGAGAGGAACCCAGGCACAGAGCAGGGGAGCAGCTCCCAGGATTCCCAAACTACTGACAGCCCTGGGGAAGGACTTGGGGTGTTGGTGGGGGAGAGGCTCAGCCTGCCCCGGCCGTGGGCACCGACCCCAGAAACCCCCCCTGTGCTGGGCTGAGCCCCCAGCGTGGGCAGCAGGGGAGGGGGGGATTCTGCCCCTCTGCCCCGCTCAGGTGAGACCCCACCTGCAGAGCTGCCCCAGCCCTGGGGAACAGCAGCAGCAGGACGTGGAGCTGCTGGAGCCAGGCCAGAGGAGGCCACGGAGATGCTGCAAGGGCTGGAGCCCCTCTGCTCTGGAGCCAGGCTGGGAGAGCTGGGGGGGCTCCCCTGGAGAGGAGAAGGCTCCAGGGAGAGCTCAGAGCCCCTTGCAGGGCCTGAAGGGGCTCCAGGAGAGCTGGAGAGGGACTGGGGACAAGGCCTGGAGGGACAGGAGCCAGGGAATGGCTTCCACTGCCAGAGGGCAGGGCTGGATGGGAGATTGGGCAGGAATTGTTCCCTGGCAGGGTGGGCAGGCCCTGGCACAGGGTGCCCAGAGCAGCTGGGGCTGCCCCTGGATCCCTGGCAGTGCCCAAGGCCAGGCTGGACGGGGCTTGTCTGGGATTTGGGAATATGGCACCAGCCTGGGGGTGCACCCCCTCCTCACCCTGCAGTCCCTCAGCACTCAGCAGCTGCAGCTGTCAGAGCTGTGTAACAGCAGCACAGGCAGCCACACAATGCCACACAGGGATAAGAGGACAAAGCCACCCCAGCCTGCTCCCAAGGGCACAGGAGGGAGCAGGAAGAGAGTGTGAGGCTGCTGGGAGGAAGAGAGTGAGGAGGGAAAGGAGGCAGGAGCTGCAAGAACAGGGCTGGGTTTGCAGCAGGCTCCTCTCAGGGTGATTGGCTCGGGGTGCATCGATCCCGGTGTGATCAGAACTTTGTATTTGCTGCACAGGGGAGGGGGAGAAGCTCCAAGGGGATGAAAATAACAGGGATGGGAAATCTGGAGATGGGAGTTTTCCTGTCCCTGTTATTGCTCTGGATGAAGGCAAAGTCACAGATCCCAAATTCCTGGCAGTTCATCCTAGTGCCAGCATGGAGCATCCCAAAAATGCCACAAGGCACATGGATAACACAGCTCAGAGGATCAGTCTTAGCTATGGGAGCACCTTGGATGCCAAATCCAACCCCTGTTCATGTCACACCCATCCTCAGCACCTTCTCCTCCTCCTCCCAAACCCTCCTTCACAGACCCCCCCTCAGAGGACCCTAGCTGAGCCCAGCAATCTCATCACACCTGTAACACAGGTGAGCTCCAGCCTGCCTGGTTAAATCCACATGAGGGTATGGAATAAATCATGAGACACCGTGTCTGGGAGCTTTGGTTTTCCTTGAGTGCCCACAGGCATCCACAGGAGCCAGGAAGGCACAGAGAGGATGGAGAGGAGCTCACCTCCCCCTGCTCCCCCTGCCCACCTCCTGGGAGGGGCCTTTGAGGGTGATAAATCTCCCTGGTTAACTGGGAACAACATTTGGGGAGGATTTACAGCAGGAAAAATGCCCCAAAGGGTGAAACAGCACAGGACTGTGTGGGGTTTGATCCACAGGGAGGAGGATAAAGAGGCAGGAGAGGGATGAAGGAGCAAATCAAGGCAAGGGAACCACACAGGGACCATGGCCCTTCACACCTCTCCTGGCATGAGGAGTCACCCCTGGGTGTCCTGCTGGCTGGGACAGAGGAGAGGGGACAAACCTCTTTGGGGCACAGGTGAACTGATGCCCCTCACACACCCGCCTGCCTGTCTTCATTTTCCCCAATTTTTCTCTTTCCTCATCAAGGCCTGCAGGAAAACTGCTGCTCCTGGAAATGTCAGGCAGGATTTGCTCTTCAGGGCGGGGAAGCAGGAGGGACAGGATGGGACAGGATGGGAGCAGAGGGGAGCAGGGATGAGCGGCTGCAGGTCTCGTTTTGCCTGGGGAGGGATGAGGGGGAACAGCTCCTGTGTGTCCCCCAGAAATAGGTCAGGACCCCGCAGCGGGGTTTGAGTGGCCCCAGAGCTCTCCCACAGCCGTGTCCCTGGGGTTTGTGGCTGATCGGGGTTTGTAGAGGGCTGGGGCAGGACTTTGCTGGGTTAACAACCCAGCACTCCCCCCCAGCCAGGCGTCCCTCCGTGCTCACGCCTGTCCCCCACCCACACCGTCATTTGGTGCTCCCCGGCCCCATGGGCAGAGCCTCCACCCCACAACCAAACCCCAGCCCCCCAACAGCCCCCAGGGCGGGCAGCTTCCCGCATCCCTTTCCCCTTCCCGCAGCCAACATCATGGCCGGAGCGCGGCCAGGCTGCAGCCTCCTCCTCCTCCTCCTCCTCCTCCCTCGCCCTGCCCCTGTTTCCATTTTATGAGCTTTTTCTTGCTATAAATATGGTTTTGAGAGCCCATTTATCAGGTCCTGCCGCTCTGGAGTCAGCCTGCCGCGCTGCCCATGGCAGGTCAGAATTGACTCGTGTGATATTAGAATTGCTATTGATCCCTTCGGCACCTCGCCCCGCTCCCGGCTCCGTGACCCGCTGTCAGGCCGGGCAGCTCCGGCCGCCCCGCGCTCCCCCTGCCCGCTCCCGTCCCTCTGCTCATCCCGGGGCTGGGATGGGCTCCCTGTGCGCCTTCCCCCTGAGGGGACCCGGCCCCAATGTCCCCCCACGGGTCCTTTATCCCCCCATCGCCTCCCCCTGGGGCGTGCTGAGCACCCAGAGCTGCTCTGTGCACAGAGCTGGGTGATTCCCAAGGGAAAATCCCGCTCTGCTCTGGGGGACTTCCAAGGCTCTGAGCCCACTGCACGAGGACTTTGGGGCTGAGATGGCTGTGGCACCCCCAAAAGGCTGTCAAACCCTCAGTGCCTCAGTTTCCCTGCCTCCAAAGTGAAGGATCTTTACCACCTTTTCCTACAGGATTCCAGGCTGAAGGCCACTGAAGTCTCAAGTAGTTTTAGTTGCTGCCTTTATCAGCACAGGCAAATGCCACCAACAATTTGAACAGAATTAACCTGGTTTCTTCTATCCCTGTAATGATTTGAACAGAATTAACCTGGTTTCTTCTGTCCCTATTTCCTGAGGGATCCATGCAGGTTCCTGCCATGCTGGAAGCCTTTCAGCAGTTTCCCAAAACACAGCGATTTTCACTCTCAGGTTCCTTTGACCTCCTATCAAATCTCCATCTTTATTTTCCCTATTTTTTTCCTACAGAAGGGGCCTGCTTTCTGGTCCCTCTTAGACAGAATGGAGAGTACCAAAGGAAAAGAGCAGGCAGCAGGATCAAACCATGTGGGAGAAGGTCCTTCTCCATGGGAATGTCCCCTGCAACAGCAAGGTACTGCAGGCACTGCAAGGGTGGTCAGGAACAAGAAACATTTTCATGGGAGACAAACTACCCATGGCCATGCACAGCCAAGACACCAGCCCTGCACCTGAGGGCTGAAGGAGTAGCTGGGGCTGCACCTGTGGTGGGGGGGACATTTCATAGCCATGCGTGGTCAAACGTGGTCATCCACGATTGTGCGTGGTCGTGGATGGTGGTGAGTGGCCACGTGTGGTCGTACACAGTTGGGCAGTGATACAGGGCTGTCTGTGGTCACCTGTGCTTGTGTGCAGTCATGGATGGTGGGGAATGGTCATGCGTGGTACGTGGTCAGCCGTGGTGGCGAGTGGTCACGCGTGGTCGTACACAATGGTGCGTGGTAATGTTTTATGCGTGGTCATGCACGGTTGTGTGTGGTCGTGTGTCTCTGGTCTCCCTGCGAGCCTCTCAGGGACCCCGGCCAGCCCCGGGCCAGCAGACAATGGGGGGGCTCCCCCGATGTGTCCGACAGCGGGGGGACACTCTGAGGACACTCAGAGGGGGGACACTCTGAGGACACTCAGAGGGGGGACACTCTCTGTGCCCCGAGGG
>VZRH01000844.1:11759-94560 GCA_013397555.1 Urocynchramus pylzowi
CCCCCCCCCAAATTCTTTTTTTTTTTTTTTTTTTTTGCTGGGTTAGGCATATATATATATATATTTACTATATATATAGTTCAAAACTATAATGTGTATCTGATTTAAGAACAAGGATTTCAGCCACTTAAGTACATCTGGATTTACAGGTAGGCAGCATAAACATCAAAAGCAAGGACCATTTTTTATTTTAAAGGCCAAAAACCAAAAACAACCCATAACTTTCTACAGGGTTAAAAATAAACAACTTCCGCAGGCATCTCCCATCTGCTCTCCCACCCCCCATTCCTACAAAAATATAAAGAACATCCCAGGAATGCTTTGTTTCCCCAGAGAGCTGGAGCCCTCGGCACCCCACAGGTCATTCCCAGCGCTGGGACCCTGCCTCACCAGGTGCCTCCTTCCCCTCTCCTGGCACAGAACAGCGGCTGCTGTGTGCTTCCCACGGCTCTGTCCCTCCCAAGGGGCTCCGTGGTACAAGGTTTGCTCAAAAGCTGGTGGCTTCAAGTGATTTGGGAAGACGTGGCCCGGGCAAGGGGCACCTGCAGTGTCCCCAGCTCGCTGCCTCCAGGAGCTCCACGGCTCCCCGGGCATACCCAGGGATGCAGGGCACACCCAGGGATGCAGGGCACACCCAGGGATGCTCTTTGGCCAAAGGCCTGGGTACCAGGACACCCCCAATGGAAGCAGAAACCCCTCTGCTCTCCCGAGCTGGTGCTGCAGCCATGCCTGGCTGAGATGTCCCAGGGTGGGTGTTACAGCCTGCCCTCCACCACAGCACGGGTTTGGCTGGGCCAAGGTGGGAATGGGGAGCCCTGAGGAGCAGGAGGGGTACAAAACCAGGGGAACAGAGATACCAATGTGGAGACCCAGGACGGGAGTGCCCTTGGCCCGGAGCTGGGCTGCAGATGGACACAAAGGTTTGGCAGAAGGTCATGAGGAGCCTGCACCACCCTCCTAACCAGAGCCCCCCTCCCCGTGGGAGTCCTTCAGGCCAAGGCACAGCCGTGCTGGCTCCCCAAAAGGGCTGAATTGTCCTGGAAACCAAAGTAACAGAGCACCAGGTGCCCCAACACCTGCCCCAAGGGCAGGGAGAGGCAGTTGTGCTGTGGGACAATGGCAGCACCCAGCCCCCAAATCCTCCTGCCTGCACCCCAGCTGACGGGCAGCTGCTGGCATGGGCTGCCCCTCTGCAAGGCGAAACAGCTCAGAGATGCTGGCTGGAGGGATTGGGGAGCATGGGAGGAAGGGAAACACCCCTTCAGGCTTGGGGTGGCTGAAGGAAGAGCAGCCCCAGCCAAGCCTGAGGCTCAGGTGTCAGAGCAGGGCAGTCTGGGCAGCAGCAAGGTGGAACAGAGCTTCTCCTTTCAGGGGGTGGGATGAGGGATGAGGGATGCTGGCAGAGCCCCACCAGCATCTAGCAGAAGGCACAGGAAGATGAAGGGTGCGTGGAGGAGCCCCAGGACCAGGCCCTGCCCCCTCCAGTTCAGTGCTCAGTATGAGTTGGGTGTTCCTACAGTCTCATCTGCCCCTCCCAGCTCCAGAGCATAGGTCTCAAAATGCTTTTGGAGCTGCCAGGAATGAAGCTGGACCCTGAGGGCAGCAGGGAGCAGGAATCACGGACAAGAGCAGAGAGAACGGGCTGGGCTGGGATCTGCAGAGCCCCGGGAGAGGGGAGAGGGATAAGATTTGCATAGGATTTTAACAGGGCAAAGACCTTGTGCAAGCTCGGGGTACAGAAACAGGCCTTGCTATTGCTGGTGTTGGGCTGGAATGGGGGAGTGCAGTGGCCAGGGCTGCTCTGGGTTAGCCAGCACTGCAGGTGGGGGCTGAAGGCTTGTTCTGGCCCAGCTCCATCCCCAGCTTTGCTTCACCTCCCAGAGCCCAGGGATGGAACTGGAGCTGGCCCAGGCTCCCCACTACAGCACAGCAGGGCCTGCAAGAGGAACTCAGGTTCCAGTGGCCACAATGTTGGCAGCAAAGCTCAAGGGGTGCAGGGGATTGGGGGTTTCCAAAGCCTCCTGTTTTTCGAGCCCCCACAACTGGACCACCCAGCAAGGGCCCAAAGGCTCTGCTGGCTTCACTGGGGACACTGGTGAGACACAAAGGACCTTGGAGAGCAGTTCCTGCCCTGACTCTGGAATTACAGCCTCCTGAGGAAACCACAGCTTGAGTCCATCCTTCCTGCCAACACATCTCTGGGGGCTAGCTGTGAAAGCAGGGGAGCAGAGAGCCCCCAGAGCTGCTGGCTGGGGCTGTGAGTGGATCTGACAGGGGGTCAGGGCAGGGGTGACTGCCACACAGCTGGAATTCTGCTCCCTGGGGCTGTGAGCAGGAACAGCCACGCTGCCACCACTGCGTGAGCACCAACCCATGGGAGGCTGCAGCTGCTTTGCTCTGGGGAAAAAGCAGGTGAAAAGGGAGAAAACAACAATCTGCAATGTTACTGTTCATAGACTGGATTCCAGACGCTCCCCAGTCCTGTGGCATGCACAGCTTGTGTGCAGGGAGGCAAGGGGCTGGCTGAGCAGGGCAACAGGAGGCCCCTGGGCTGGGGACACAGGAAATGTCCCATGGCAGTGTCCCAGTTCTGCTGCTTCTGCAGCCTGGGGAAAGAGGAACTAGAAGCTGCACAGAAGGAAAGGCAGCCCCCCATCAGACAAAGGAAGCTTTGCAGGGGCTCAGTGGCCCCCAAAAAGCAGGGCACGTGTCCCAGGAGCAGCCATGCAAGCAAAGGCTGAGAGAGGAAGGAGAAAATGGAATAAGTGGCCCTGTACAGCATGTCACCCCCCCATGACACCTCTCCTGGCAGCACCACTGCTGGGGGGGACACGCAGACAGGCAGAGGAGCAGGTCTGGGGATCTGTAAGATCCCAAGGGGAACGGAGCAGAGCTGTGGGCTGGGGAGGGTGCAGACCTGGCCCTCGCTGACCACAACACCTAAAGGCAAGAGTTTCATTGCTACAGGGTGACAGTTCAGGGCTGGGCTGCTGGTATTTTGGGGACAGCACCTGGCAGTGGTTGTTTTTAGAAAAGTCACTTTCCCTGGCAGGTTACAGGCACCATGTTCACAGAGCCAAACACACTGGCAAGACAAAGGGATTTTTCCTTGCTGCTCTTCCCAATCGTTCCCTGAGCACATGGAAAGCAGAGATGCCACTGAGGCCACAGTGGGCTGGCACAACAAGCTGTCACCCTGTGCCATCGAGGCAGCTCCAGGGACAGCACTGCCACCCCCTACATTGTGCTTTTGAGATGACCTCTCCAAACCCTGGCTTATGCTCAAGGATCTTCACCCAAGCCTTGCCACGGAAGGACGCTGGCTGGATTTGCTGTCCAAGCAACATCTTAAACCACCTAAATGCAGCTGAAAAGCCCCATTTTTGTTGCAATGCCTGGGGATTCAGGGATGGTGAGAAAGGCTCTGGCTCATCAGGATTCCTCCTTGGCCTGCAGGACTCGGAGGGGATAAAGAAGTTCAGCAAATTTGTGAACAACTCGTAAATCTTCACAGGTTTCCAATTTTGTTGAATTTATGGATTTTTCTTGACTAGTCCCTTTAAGTCCAGTTATCCATTACCGCCACCTCCAATTCTTGGGGCAAAATCAAAGGGTTTGTGAACCACTTTTAAATATTTTTTGTAGGGTTTCAAGCTTTCCAGGGCTGGGACACTGCTCCATCCCTCCTGGCCCTGGAACAGGGGCACTGAGCCAGCCAAAACCCCTGAGCAGTGGGTACTTTTCAGCCCCAGCACTCTCACCAATGGAGCAGGAGCTCTCATGGATGAAACAAAAAGCAGCTGCTGAGCCATCCAATTTGCACTCCAGAGCATGAATGGGAGTCAAGGCTGTCACACATGGAGGAAAACCTCATCCATCTCCCTGCCCACTGCTTCAGCACCCAGAAGAGCCTCAGGGAGGGAAGTGGCATAACCTGACAAGCTGATTAGGCTGAAATGTGTCTGTTGACACAGGCAAGAAGCACCTGGGTTACTGGAACCACTGAGTTTCCTGCCCTTCCCAGGGACAGAGCTGGGGCTGCTGAGGTCTCACCATGCAGAAGGAATGGTGGGAGCACCCAAAAGCTTCAGAGAGATGGTTGGATGATGGGGAGCCCCAGGGCAGGGCCAGGGGCAGCAGGGACAGTCCCATCCTGCCCTGGCACTTGGAGTGGCTCAGCTTGGAGCTGCCACAGGGCTGAGGCCACAGTGCCCAGGTGTGGGTGGGAGACAAGCACTGCCCTGAGCACTTCCAGCAGGGTTTGCCAGAGCACAAAGCACAGCTGTTGGCGTGGAGGAGCACCAGGTTATGCCAAGGGCCTGGGGTTGCTGGGAAGTGCCACAGGACCTAATCCTGTTTGCCAGTCCCTTCCTTTCCCCGTGCCAAAGAAACACAGCTTCTCCAGGAGCCCAGACTGGAGCACAGAGAGAGATGGAGCCTGCAGGGGAGAGGGGAGTTCCCCATATTCCCCCAGACCAGGACCCATGTCTCATGCACCATCCTGCCTGACTGGGCTCTGCAGAGCTGGGAAGAACCAGACACAAAATGTTTCAGAAGGGGAAGGAGGGGGAAGAAACAAGAGTAAATTCCTGGTGGATGTTTTTCCATGGCCATCTCCAGATTGGCTGCTGCAGCTCAGCACTGCCCAGCACCTCTTTGCTTGCTCCACACCTCCAGGGCACCCAGAGGGGCTGTCAGGGATCCTCCTCCCGCTGGGCACACCAGAGTGGTCTGGAGTGACTGGGAATCCCTTGGAGTGAAGGGATAGCTGGCCCAGCTTGGCTGCTGGAGCACACGGACAGGAGCTCCTGCTGCCCTCCTTCCCAGTGCCAAGAGAGGAGCCCATGTGCAGGTGACGGTGGCCACTCATCTCCCATGGCAGTGCTGAACTCAGTTTGCCTCCAAGGATGCCTGGGAGATGTGACAGCAGGTGACAGCGGGGTGTGAAGCCACCCCTCTCCCCGAGCCAGCATTTTGCATTTCCGATGGTGGCAGCTCCATTGCAAGAAGGGATCCTGCTGCTGCTGCTGGCTTTGCCCAGGCTGGAGTGGGCCAGGTCGCTGCTCCTTTCCTGCCTCCAGCACCCTCAGTCTGCTGCTGCCTGGCTTCCTTGTCCCACTGCTGCTCCGTGCTCCGGCTGCCTCTGCCTCTCCCCAGCGCTCCAGCTTTGTTCACTTGGTCTTTGTTCAGTGCTGCTCCTGGAAGTGCCTCTGGCAGCTCTGGCCTGTGGGAACAGGCGCTTCCCTTGTGCATCCCTTGCTGCTCTGCTCACCTGCAAGTGCCTCAGTCCCTTGGTTCTCCTCCACCCGGGGCTGCTCTCTCCCAGCAGCTCGTCCTCCCCACGGCGCCGCTCGGGAACAGCCACGTCCTGTCCCCCGTGGGGCCTCGGGATCTCCGGGAACAAAGCACAAAGCACAAAGCAAACCTCGCCGAGCACCTCAGTCGCTGCTCGGGGGGAGCGGGAGCACTGCTGCCACTCACTTTGCTGTTTAACTTCCTTTTCCCAAATCAGAAGTGGCCGAAGAAAAGAGATGGTGAATTCAGCACATGAGTTTGTTTTTTGTCATGGAAGGTACAAGCCAGGCAAGGAAGAACGTTCCCTCACTGTGGCTACATTCGCTTTTAGTGGCTTTCCGAGCCGAATCTGAGAATTCCTCTCTTTATATCCAGTCTCTCTTAATACAATTTTAATATTCTGGTTGATCCTAAAGATGCAACGTTAACTATAGAAACAGCAGCAGAAAAGCGGAGGGTACAAGACATGTTTTTATACAAAAAAAAATTTTTTCGTTGCTTACAAAACATATGCAAAAGAAGCTAAAAAAACCAAAAGGCATTGCTATTTGTTCTACATAAAAAATCTCATAACTAATGTTCTTTTTTTTTAAAAAAGAAATATCAAGCTTAGGCACAATTTTGCTGCTGGCTGCTTGTGAACAAGCCAAGAGAACACGCCACCCCCTCCTAACTGAGTGATATGTATTGACTGTTCTGCACTTTATACTTAAGGCAATTTTTTGTTTCCGTTTTGTTTCTGACAAAGTGTTTTTTCCACCCTTACGTCACGCCAGGATCCGTCTGCGTGTGTCAGTATGAGCAGTACTACAGTTTGTGGTTCAACAGGGTTGCAGGTCACACCGAGGGTTTTCTTCCTACAGATCTCCGTATCCAGGGGAACAAAAAGATCTACAAATAAAATAAAATAAAAAAAAATAATAAAAAAAAGAAAAGTCTGAAGTGATAGAAGCCCAAATGAGAATAAAACTGTGCTCCTTGCACAGGGAGCCCCAGGGCTCCTGCTGCAGCTTGTCCCTGCAGGGCTGGGCAGGGCTGCAGCTGAGCTTTGTCTTTGTTTTGGTCAGGCCATCCCCAGGCACCCACTGGGGCAGGGGACACCAAGGACTGTGTCCTCTTCATGCACTCCATGGGATCAGCTCCTGACCTACCACTCCTGGATCTGCTCAATCCCCCCACCATCTCTGCACTGCTCAGATGCTCTTAGAGTCCCTTAAAAGTGGGAACAGCCCATTGAAGCCTGTGCCTGCCATGGCCTCACCAGGGGAGTTTCACCTTCTCTGACTCTCTTGGCATTTCTGGGACCTGCCCATTCCCTCTCATAGAGCCACAGGGAAAAGGAATTGCTGGTTTCCAGTAGCCAACTGGGGCAGGACTGGGAGGTGCAGAGCTGAGCCCACTCAGAGAGCTCCAACCTCCCCCTTCCCAGCTATGGGGGTGCACTCTGCTGTGGGCCAGAGGCTTTGGGTGTCCATGGGGCATATGACACACAGAAGGAATCATGGAATGGGCTGGGTAGGAAGAGACCTTAAAGTTCATCTTATTTCACCCCCTGCCATTGCAGGGACACCTCCCACTGTCCCAGGCTGCTCCAAGCCCTGTTCAGCCTGGCCATGGACACTGCCAGGGACCCAGGGGCAGCCCCAGCTGCTCTGGGCACCTGTGCCAGGCCTTGCACACGTGCAAGTCATTGATTTCAGGGAAATGAAGCAGGGCTGTGGCTGCTGCTGAGGGAGCAGGGCTGACCAGCCAGAGCAGAGCAGGGCATGGGCAAGGGCTGGACCCACGCTGGGATGTGGGATCAAGGGCAGGGACCAGTACCTTTACATGTGTCCAACAGGGTTGTGACCATCTCCCAGACCAGGATGTGAAGCTGACAGTGTCATCTGGGGGTCTCCTACCACTCCGGACACCTTCTCCTCTTCCCGACGCTTCAAGCAGGCCGCTTTTGGGTTCAGATTGCGCTCTGTGCCCAAAACAGCAAGGGAGGGGAGCAACCTCAGTCTGGGCACCAGCATCCCCCCAGGCAGCAGCATCCCAGAGGGACAGCAGGGACCACCCCAGGCAGGCCTGTGTGAGGAGATGAGCTCTGTGCAGCGCTCGCTGCTGCCCGCAGTCCCTGCAGGAACCTGCCAGGCCCCTGCTCGAGCAGAACCCCAGGCCCAGCTGCACCCCCACTTCACCATGGAATCATGGAACGGTTTGGGTTGGAAGGACTGTTAAAGCCCATCTTGTTCCAACCCCCTGCTATGGCAGGGACACCTTCCATTGTCCCAGGCTGCTCCAAGCCCCAGCCAACCTGGCCTTGGACACTTCCAGGGATCCAGGGGCAGCCACAGCTGCTCTGGGCAGTCTGTGCCAGGGCATCTCCATGTGCTTGCTACAGGAACCCCCAAATGCCTCAGCCAGCACTCAGAGTTGAGGACTGAATTTTCCAAAGCTGCTTAATGGGATCCAGATGCCAAATTGTATTAAGCATGAGCAGAGAGAGAGAGGAGCCTCAAATCCACCCCGGGCCGGGGCTGGGGAGAGCTCAGCACCCAGAGGTGCTGCTGGCACTGCAAACACACAGCTCAGACTGAAAGCAGGAGTCAGGACAGAGAAGCACAAGCATGCAGAGACGGGGGAGAGACAGGCCCCGAAATGCACCTGCCAGCGGTACCATACCTCGTACTTGCTGCTCCAGGCCCAGAATGACCTGCACCGCTTGCTGCAGGATGATCAGTTTGGTCTGTGCTTTGTCGGTTTTTAAGTGCATCTGGCACATGCGTCCCAGTTCTTTAAAGGCCTCGTTAATGTCCCGCACACGCACCCTTTCCCTGGCGTTATTGGCCATTCTCCTCTCCCGGTCCCTCAGATCTTTGTCCTCCAGTGACAAGGCCTCGTCTGTACTGCTGGGTTCACAGCACCACAGGGGTTAGTCAGGGGGTGCCACCGAGGGGGGCTCTATGTTGCCGTGCTGGAAGTGCTCCGGGTGTCCATTGGAAATGGCCCAAACGGCCTCACTTTGCAAAGCCAATTCCTCCGGGTGCTTCCCAGAGCAGCCAGGCTGTGCCACCTCTGCGAGCCCAGGGAAGGTGCTGCCAGCACAAGGCCAGGTGCCCAGGGGGCTGGAGGGGCCACTGGGGGCAAGGGTGGGCATTGATGCAGCATCACCCACCAACACCTTCTACCCTCTGCAAAATTTTGCCTTCCTGTTTGTTTTCAACTGAAAACTCGAAGACTGGGGGAGGCTCTCTGCCAAAAATGTCAGGTTTGTCCCCCATGGAAAGATTTTGACAGGAAGCAAATCCTTCTTTGTAAGATTTCCTTCCCAAATTCCATCTGCAGCTCCCAGTGCTGGTGTTTGGAGCAGTGGTGCTGCAGCAGCAGGAGCAGCCTGGCCCGGCACCCTCTTAGTGGCCAGGGCAGCATTGGGAGCAGGAGCCAGGGCTGCTCTGAGGATCAGACTCGGATGCAGACACTGAATCCCGATTTTTCCATACAGCCAAAAGCCTGCCAGAAGGGGTGATTATTTTTCCAGGCACAGTCAGAAGCTCTGGGAGAGCCCCCACTGCTGACAGCACCCCAGGGGTGCCTGACACAGGCAGGGATGGGGGAAGCAAAGTTGTGCTGGCAGCATCTTGAACCGTGGCCTTGCCCATCCTCTTGAAAGGCCCAATTTAAGCCCAGACGACCTTCTCCCCCAGAGCAAAACTTCTTGCAGGAAGACACCTATCTGAGGAGGGTCCTTGGGTGAGACCTGACACTGGGACAACCTGTGGCCTTGGGGTCCTGGGTAGCCACGTGGGGATAAGCCTTTAGCAAAGAGGGGCCGCAGAGTCAGAGCCCTTCTGGAGAGCCTCGGCCATGTGAAGGGGGAGCAGGGGCTCCCCGGGCAAGCACTGCCTGTGTGGGACAGAGAGCTGCCCACTGTCCCTGCTGCACCCTCTCCTCGCTGCCCTGTCCCTGCCTGTGTCCCCTCCTTGCTGCCCCAGCTGGCACTGCCACCTCCTCTCCACATGCCCAGCACAGGCCGGGGGATGGGGCCATCCTGGCACCTGTGCCCCCACGCAGGACCCCAGATCCTTCCTCCAGCACAGGCTGGTGGCTGCAGGTCCTTGCTGGTGGCCAGTCCTGGCTGGTGGCTCCCCCAGCAGGGACAAGGCTTGGATGTCCCACCTGGGCAGGCCAGAGCCGTGTCCCCACCACCAGCACGTACACTGGCAGCTTGCACTGTGTGAGGATGGGATGCTTCAGCTGCCTTGTGCCCCTGGGGGTCACCAGCAGAGGTGACCCCTGGGGGTCTCCTCCTCTCCCTTCCTGCAGGTGCTGTGGCAGTGGGAGGATCCTGGCAGCCCCCCTGGGCACACAGGGACCTGATGGCAGTGCTGCCAGAGGGGGTGCGAGGGCGAGATTCTCCTGGAAAGCAGCACAAACCCAAGGAGGGGACACTGCCTGTCTGCACTATCTGCTGAGGGAGCCTGTGGGGCTCAGCCACCTCTCTGGCTGCCTCAGGAAGGCTTCAAAAAGGGACAAGCGTGGGAGACCAAAGTGAACACGGTGCCAACTCTGCCTAAGCCCTGCCCCACCCTTGGTCCTGCCTGGGATCCGTGAGCAGCAAGTACAAGGTAGAGTGGGACCACCGAGAGGTCACGGCTGGGGCATGTCTGTAGGAGATTGGAAAGAACAGAACCAAAAAGTAAAAACTTGAAATTAAAAAAAAAAAAATCAAAAGGAAGGGGAAATTAAAAAAGAAGACAGGGAAAAATATACATGTTATGAAAGGCAAAAAATTACAAACTGAAGAGAGGCACAAAGGACTCCAACATCAAGGCACAGCAAGGCCAGCAGAGAGGAGCACAGGCAGGCACAGCCCCCGACGCATGTTACACAGCTCTGCAGAGAGAAAGGGGTTAACCTGCCCCGTTCGGCGCTGCAGGCGGGGCAGGGGCGGGGCAGCAGCATGCAGGAGCACTGCGGGTGCGGGGCAAAGCAGCCGGGCGGGACAGCCGGGACAGCCACCCCCGCTGCCCTCCCTGCCGTGGGTGCACACACACCACGGTGCACACGTGTGGAAGGGAGCGAGCGTGCCCTGAGGGCGTCCCGGTGAGGGCAGAGGCTGCAGGGCCCGCTGGCAGCTCCAGGCTCAGAATGCACAGTGCTCCCAGCCTGGGTCGGACACCAGTGCAGGCAGTGAGGGCTGCTCAGCCCAGGGCATCCCGCTGCCCTCGCACAGCTCCCGTGGTCCAAGGGCTTTGCCAGGTGCCACACCGGGGGACAGGAGCACAGAGCCCCATCAGGCACACAGAGGGGAAAGGAATAGGCTCTGTGCTCAGAGCAGCCCTCGGAGGCGGCAGAGCTGGACCCCTCTGGGAGACTCTCTAGTGGGGTTTCTGTCACCTTGCTGGCCAAGCACTGAGCACTCCTGGCTGTGGGGAAGCAGCGTGGCACAGGCGTCCCCGCACAGGGGACCAGCATGCAGCACACACGGTGGCAGCGGGGAACAAAGGAGAGAACAGCAGGGATGGATGCAAAAAAGGCAAAAAAAATAAAATAAAAAAGGACATGGACAGCCTTGGGTCGGTCCCCAAGGCCACAGGGGAGAGAGACAGTGCGAGGCACCACAGCACGTCACAGGAGACAGACAGACAGACAGCCCCGTGCCGATCAGGTACGTAAAATATCACCACTCCGGGACCCTCACTGACCTCTAACTTGTTGCTCCAGGTTCAGTATGACTGATACGGCCTGGTGTAGGATTAGCAGTTTGGTCTGCGGTTTTTCGCTGTTTAGGTGCAGCTGGCACATGCGTCCGAGCTCCTTAAAGGCCTCGTTGATGTCACGAACCCGCAGGCGCTCACGGGCATTATTGGCGACCCTCCTTTCTCTCTCTCTCTCGGCTTTTTGCTCTGGGGGAAGAAGATCGTCCTCCTCATCCTCATCTTGACTAATGGTTTAAAATAAGAACGAGACAGGGACATTCCTCGTGTGCACTCTCAGCACTGGTCAACTCACAGACAAGAAACACACGGTGACGCACCAAGATGCCGAGCCCCCCACGTGCCCTGCCAGGACCTGCTGGCCTGTGCCACGTGCAGGGACACGCAAGGGCTTCAGAGAGAAGCAGTTAAGGCTCTTCTTCTGCCTCATTTTTGTTTTCTTTTGTTTTTAAACAGCAAAGAAAGAAACCACAATGCGATTAAGGCCCGAGCTTGTTGCCAGGAGAGTGCAGGGTGGCCCAGACAAGGTGAAGGCCAACACTGGAATCCCCAGCTGCAATTTGGGAAGATGCAGCCCTCTGCCTCCAGGGCAGAAGTGGGGCTGGTGCTGCCTCTCTGGGCACCATCACCCTGCTGAGGTCTCCAAGCCGGTGGCAAGGCTGCAGAGCAGCCAACACACTGAAGGACTCCACCTGAGCCACTGCCACTCCTCTGGCTGGATGTGACAGAGGATACAGGAGCCCAAAGCAGAGAGCAGAGATGCCCCAAGGCAGGGAAGGGGTCAAACCGTGTCTGACTGAGGCTGAGCACTTGCTCCTTCCCTGCACGGCCCCAAGTGCCCACACAGGCAGGGGATGATGAGGTGCATCCCTCTGCTTTAGGAGCAGGAGGGTGCCCTGAGGCCACAGGGACAAGAGCCATCAGGAGGGTGGCAGGGACCCTTCCCTGTGGGGCAGGAGCAGGAGCCCAGGCTGTGTGAGACCACACCAGGCTCCAGGGTGGGCAGAGGCTGGGGGGTCTGAGCTGTAGGATGACCCCAGGCCAAACCGGGCCAAGCCCAGTGCCTGGCGGGTCCTGGCAGCTGGACCCCAGCCCAAACACCCCTGGCCTGGGAACAGAGAAAGTGAAGGGAGAGACCTGTTCAAAGAGCACCTTGTTCTGTTCCGGGAGGGTTTCAACTCCTTCTTCTCCTCTTCTGAGTTATCTGCCACCGACGTGTTCTCCTCATCCTCCTTCTCTTCCCTCTTTATTTCGCTCGTTCCGGAGGAGACGCTGCTCCGGCCCAGCCCCCCAGACAAGCCTGCAGAGAGAGCAGAGCCACATGCAGAGCGTGAGGGGCCTGACCCACAGAGGAGGCTGGGGGGGTCTCCAGGCTCTGCTCCTGCAGTGGCATCCCAAACTCATCCTGCATTGCTGCTCCACACTCAGGGAAGATGTGAGAGTGCTGGCTCTGCCCTGCTGATGCTCCCCGTTCTCCCTCTTACTTCCAATTTGGGAACCCAACCTACACAGCAGAGCACTGCAAACTGTGCACCCCCACCTGGCAGGGGGAATGGGAAAATACAGTCAAACATGTAGGGTTAGATGGGATATTGGGAGGGAACTGTTCCCTGGGAGGGTGGGCAGGCCCTGGCACAGGGTACCCAGAGCAGCTGTGGCTGCCCCTGGATCCCTGGGAGTGTCCAAGGCCAGGCTGGATGGGGCTTGGAGTAGCCTGGGACAGGGGAAGGTGTCCCTGCCCATGGGAGGTGGTAAAAGGGGATGAGCTTTAAGGTCCCTTCCAAGCCAGACCATTCTGGGACTCTGTGAAACCTCTGGAAAAGGCTCCAAGTAGAAACTGCCCTGTGAGTGCTGCAAGGAAGCACCAGCCTTGCAGAGATATCCATCTCCCCCCAGGCTGCACAGGCCTGGACCCAAGCCCCCCAGGTGACTCCCCACACCCCCAGCAGGTGACCCTTAGCACAGGTGAGCCCCACGTGCCCCATGCAGAGCTGCCTTACCACTGTACGTGTCCTGCTGCCTGCTGAGCTCCGGGAGCGAGCTGGGCTGCGATGGAAGTGTGACATGGTTATGGAGCAAGCTGGGGTTGCTGGACAGCCCATCTTCAGGGTGGCCTCCTCCCACCTGCAGCACAAGGAGCAGAGTGAGCCTCAGGGAGGATGTGTCACGGCCAGCAGGCAGGGGGGACATTCACCTGAGCAGTCACCCCAGGACACCCCCGGGCTCCACGGACGGGCTGAGGCACAGCTGGGTGCTCCCCTCACCCTCCCAGCCCTGGAGCTCTGCAATGCAGGAGGGAAGAGCCAGCCTGCCCCAGCACCAGCTCTCTGGGACCGTGCTGGGGACACTGCAGCTCCCTGCTCTGAGCAGGAGCTGCACCCAGCCCAGAGCCCCTGTCACTGCTGTCCCTCAGGAAAAGCCCCTCTGCCCGGTCAAGGCCAGCACAGCAGAGAGGACACGTGTCCTGATTCCAATGAGCACCACTGTGTCTGCCACCTCCCCAAGGCCACCAGAGCAAGGGACATCCCAGCAACGTGAACTTGGCTCCAAAGGGGCTGGAGACAAAGAGTGAGGGCCCCTTCTGAGCCCACGGCCCCGAGGCAGTGCCAACAGGCTGGGGACTGACAGGCAGGGCCAGCCCCGCTGCCCCCCAGCTGGCAGCAGCCTACAGAGAACACATCTCATTCCCTGCTCAGGAGCAGAACCCAGGGAGCCTGGAAGGGGATCACAGCTGGTTCTGATTCACAGCTGGAGACTGGAGATGTGGCACTGTTTGATGCAGCAGGCAAGCAGGTGCAAATGTGCTGCTGTGGTCACCAACCTCTAAAAAGGGGGGACCCAGGTGACCCTGCATGGGACCCCAGCATCTACCTGCCCATGGCACCCTGGATCCATCACATTCCCTGCAGCTGGAATGAGCCCTCACACACCACAGAGGCACGTGGTGCCTGTCCAAACCATTCAGAGTTTCTGGTGACACCTGGCACTCCTGTACCCACTGGATCCCTCTTCTCCTCCCTGCATATCCCAGGGATGCCTTGAAGTTGTTTTGAAGGATTTTCAATCATGTTGCAGGGAAAGAAGAGCAGCTCTCTCACCACCCCTGAGAAGGGGCACAAGGGAAGGGCACACAGAACTTGTGCCAAGGGTGGACTCAATGTCCCCAGAGCAGCTGTGGCTGCCCCTGGATCCCTGGAAGTGTTCAAGGCCAGGCTGGATGGGGCCTGGGACAGTGGAAGGTGTCCCTGTCCATGGCAGGAGGGGGAACAAGATGAGCTTTGAGGTCCCTCCAACCCAAACCACTCTGGGATCCTGTGACTCAACTCTCCCTTGCAGGAACATGGGAAGTGACTTCTGTGCCTGTCACCCATGCAACGCTGCCAGCACCTGACCCAAGCTGGACCACACTGAGCTATTCTTGCAATGGGACCAAAGGCAATGTCCCCCTGAATGCCAGGGTACACCACACGTGTCCCCAGCATGCCCCAGCCAGCTGCCACACTGCTCCCACACTCACCAGACTGGGGTGTCTGTTCCCCAGGGCCATGACTGAGGCAGGGAAGGCCTGGCCCAGGCTGCCCACGGCAGCACTGTGTGCTGGTGCTGAGCCCAGCAGCCCGTGCATGTCCCCGTGGTTGCTGGGCATGGCAGAGGTCTGGCCCACGGCGTGGTTCCTCAGCACGTGGATGGCTTCATCCAGCCTGTCTTCCATTTTGTTTTGCTGGAAGGGCAGGACAGAGACAGGCCTGTGTTAAGTGCCCCATCCCTGGAAGTGTCCAAGGCTGGACGGGGCTTGGAGCACCCTGGTCTAGCAGAAGGTGTCTCTGTCCATGGCAGGGGATGCAGCTGTATGAGCTTTAAGATCCCTTCCAACCCAAACCTCTCCATGATTCCAATCCAATTCCATGACTGCAATCCCATAAAGCCAGCAGCCCCCTGCTGCTCTGTACTACAGAATGGCTGGTGCCAATCCTGGACTCAGGTGCCACAGGGCAGGGATGGGGAGAAATAACCCCCCCAGCCAGTGCCATTCCCCAAAGGCACAATGGGTCACATGAGTGGAACTGCTCAGGGCAGGGAGGCAGAAACCTGCCAGGAATCCCCTGTGCTGGGCCAGACCCCCGGGATGGGCCTGGGCTGGGGCAGGGGGAGGGTGCCAGGCTGCCAGGGGACTCCAGGTCAGGGATGCAGCACTTGGCTCTGCTTAGCTGCTGCTACCCAAATATCCATCCCTGGCCAACCGGCTGATTCCAGGTGTTCAGGGGAGAGGGTGCCACCCAAAAACCCTTCACTGCCAAGCCCTGAGGGAAGAGAGAGAAAAGGAGAACCCAGAATTTTTGGTGCCACTCACCAAAGTGTGGAGGCTCCCTTCGTAACTGGGAGATAAGGCCCCCGCTCCGCCTGCCCGCGGCCACTGCGACGAGCCTGGGGACAAACGCAGAGTCGGGGACCGGCCACGGCCACGGCTGCCACTAGATGGGGCTGGAGGCTGGGCCACCGCGGCAGCGCACCGGCCACCGCGCCGCGCACCGGCCACCGTGCCGCGCAGCGGCCACCGTGCCGCGCACAGCACCGCTCGGCCACTGCTCCGGCCACTCCAGCAGCACCCGGCACCGCACAGGCCACCGTGGCACCGCATGGCACCGCATGGATCACCATGGCACTGCACAGGCCACTGTGGCACCGCATGGCACCGCATGGATCACCATGGCACTGCACAGGCCACTGTGGCACCGCATGGCACCGCATGGATCACCATGGCACTGCACAGGCCACTGTGGCACCGCATGGATCACCATGGCACTGCACAGGCCACTGTGGCACCGCATGGATCACCATGGCACTGCACAGGCCACTGCAGCACCTCACAGGCCACCGCAGCACCGCATGGGCCACCACAGGGCTGTGTGGCACTGCATGGACATCGTGGCACTGCGTGGCACTGCGTGGCACTACAAGCTCTGCTCTGGCTCAGCCCCTCGGGCCTCGAGAGGTGTCCCAATGTTCCCAGTCCCAGTGACTCGCTGTGACCTGGGGGCCAGGTTGTGCTGCACCCCAGGCACAGGGAGCCTGGGCACCAGCTCTGCTGGGCACAACGGGACCTGTCTTGCCTGAGGGGACCCGGAATGGGCTTTCAGCAGGTGCTGAACATGAGTTTTAACCACTTGGCTGCTTCCCAGTTCCCACTGCACTTCTCCCACGGGAGGCAAATCCAGCCACAGCCTCTCTGAGATGGGATGTGCAGGGACAGGGTCAGCAAGGGCAGGAGAAGGTCCCGGGGTTGCTGCCAGCCCCGGGCTGAGGGTTTGGGGCTGACCTGGGAAATTCGCTGCCTGGGAGCTCCCCAAAGCAAACCCCCTCCCCCTTACCCTTCACATTGTCACTCACCTGCGAGGCCCTGCGGGGACCCGACCGGGGTGGAGGGGTTGGAGGAGAAGTTATTGCTGGAGTGGTCGGGGGAGTAAATCTGCAGGGACAGAAGGGGGACGGTCAGCAATGCCACCCTGAGCTAGCTGTCCCCTCCCAGTGGCAGCCACCACCTGCTGGGACCTCTCTTCCCAAACCCACAGCCAGCACAAAGACCGAGCCCAGTGCTCCCATTAACACCGAGGTCTCTCTCTGTCCCCACTGTCACCACCCCTGAGTGCAGCCTCTGCTCTTTGGGCCCCTCTCAGGAGGAAGCAGGAGGTCTCAGGAATTGTTGCAGGAGCTCTCAGGAATTGTTGCAGGGTGCACTGCCAGCACCCACCTGCCACCGTGCAAAGATCACTGAACGGGACAGAGGCAATTCTCTGGTAACCCAGTGAGACCAGTGCCCTCCAGTTTGAACCAGCACACACAGGGCAAGGACCACTGGGACCTGCAAGTCCTCCCACAAGATCTGTGTAGGGTGGTCTTGGCAGAGCAGCACCAGGCTGGGAGGGCACAGAGCAGCAAATGGGGCTGCAGGGCCACCACAACCTGCAGTGCCTCAGTTTCCCCATCCACTAAAAGGTGCTGGGACTGAGATGACAGCACATGGAGAGGGGAAAACCCTCCCTCAGAGGCTGCTGTGGATTTGGGGTGCATTCACCAAATCTGTCCATGCTCCCTGCTGGGTAGAGGGTCCCTGCAGCAGGACTGGGATTGGGTCAGGACTATCCCAAACTCTTACCGAGGCCAGAGCCTTCCCAAGTGCGTCTCCAGAGCTCCCGGCTGTGGTTCCTCTGTTACCTGCCAAGAGAGACACAGATGCCACTGCCAAGGCCCCAGACCCCAGCAGGACACAGTACCCTACAAGACCTTCTTTGGGGACACCTGCTCTGGGGTGGAAATTTTCTGCTTTTAGTGCTTTGCTTGAAAATTAAATGTTTGCCCAGCTCGGAGCAGCTCGGACATGGGGCACCTTCCCCTGGAAGCCACCAAGGGGCTGCAGGGAGATCTCTCCAAGCTCTGGGCTGGAGGTGCAGTGCCACCAACAGCAATCAGACACCTCTGCTGCAGCTCAGCCATTGCCATGGGGCATCTCAAACCCCAACAACCACCAATGCACTGGAAGATACCCGAGGTCTTTTCCAACCTTAATGATACTCTCATTCTATGAAACCCAAACTTGCTTCTCCATAGAAAAACAAGGTTTTTCTACAAATCTGTGTCAGGATCCTCATTTCCTGGGGAGCACGAGCTCATTTCAGTAACAGGCTCAGCAGGGTCAGAGATTAAAGCACTCGGGGGTTTACATGGTATCCAAACCCAGCACGAACATTCCCATTCTGGATCCAGGAAAGCAGCTTCACACAGTTGCAAACCCATCCCACAACTCATCTAAGCCACAGCACTTCCAGAGCTCCTGGGCCTCTCCCAGACCCACCCCATGAGGTGTAAACCTCCAGACCAGCACCAAGGTGCTCCAGCAGCCAGAACCTCTCTGTGCCTCCTCCCTGGGCAGGGACTCCAGGCACAGGTGACACACGAGGGACCAAAGGTGTCTGGGTGTGTTGGATACCTCAGGCACCAGGTCTGCACAAGCCCTGATGAGCCTGTGCCCGGCTGTGGAGCGAGGGGGGCACTCTGGCTGGCCATACCCATGATGGTGTCCGTGCCGCTGATCGGGGGGGTGTGACTGGACACTCCGTACGCCGTGGAGGCCGAGGAGAAGCCGGACACGGAGGGGAGTCCGCCGTTCACCTCTCCTGAATGCAGCTGGTAGTTCTGGCAGGGAGGGGGAGCGGGGTGAGAAGGGCCCTGGAAAAGCTGTGGGGTTCAGCAGCTGAACCTGGGCCTGGTGGTGGCCTGGGCCCACAGCCAGGGGAGGAGGTGCCAGGGAGGTGACACAGCCATGGGGACACATTACCATGCGTTCGTGCTGGTGTAAACTGTTGAAGCCACTGGACTGCGGGAGCGGGGACGAGGAGCTGCCCAGCATGGCACCATAACTCGACTGGCTCATGGCACCTGGGGAGCTCCACAGGTCTGGCGAGTTATGGAGTCCATCTGCAAGGAACCCAGAGCTGAGTGGGGCAGGGGCAGAGGCAGGCAGCCCCCAGCCCCCAGGGAGGAACAGGGAGGAACTTGTTCCAGGGAGGAACAAGTCAGCCTTGGCCGAGGGGCTGGGAGTGTCCCCACCATGTCCTGCCTGTGCTGAGCATCACCTACTGAGCAAATCAGGACAAACTCTCTCGGACAGGGACAGAAGGCCAGGAAGGGCTGGAGCTGTGCCAGGCCTTGGCATGGAGCTCAGGGAAAGGTTCTTGGCCCCGAGGGTGCTGGGCACTGCCCAGGCTCCCCAGGGAATGGTCCCGGCCCCGAGGCTGCCAGAGCTCCAGGAGCGTTTGGACAGCGCTGCCAGGGATGCTCAGGGTGGGGTTCTTGGGGTGGCTGTGCAGGGACAGGGCTGGGCTGGTGATCCCTGAGGGTCCCTTCCAGCTCAAGATACTGGATGATTTTGGGGCTGCATTGTGTCTCATGCACTCCTGCCCTGAGCTCCCTCCAGATGTGCAATCCCTCGCATGGTCCATAACGGGCAAGGCTGCCCCTGCTCTACCTGGCTTGTGGATCACAGGGCTGGAAATAACTCACCTGTCATGTAAAAGGCTCCAGGATACACAGTGCTGGGAGGTTTCGAGGGAGTATATCCAGCTGGATCCCTGCTGTAGTCATCACCTGAGTTGGATGGATACACCTGTGGGGCAGGAAAGACGTTGAAGAGAAGGGCTTGGTGAGTCCACGGCCCCACATCCTCACCATGGCTGCCCCCAGCCCTGCACAGCTTAAACTTCAAACCTCAAACTTCAGCAGTGTTTGACCACCTCTCCCACAGCAACAGAGCAGGAAGTGCTTCACTCAACTGACCTTTCAAGGCATGGAGGGACAGGACCCAGGGAATGGCTCCCACTGCCAGAGGGCAGGGCTGGATGGGATATTGGGCAGGAATTGTTCCCTGGCAGGGTGGGCAGGCCCTGGCACAGGGTGCCCAGAGCAGCTGTGGCTACCCCTGGATCCCTGGGAGTGCCCAAGGCCAGGCTGGATGGGGCTTGGAGCAGCCTGGGACAGGGGAAGGTGTCCCTGCCATGGCAGGGGTGGCACTGGATGGGCTTTAGGGTGCCCCCAGCCAAATCATCTGATGAGTCCAGGAGCTTTGCTTTGATTCATCCTACAGCAGATCTGGGGGGCAAACTGGAGCAGCTCAGCCAAAGTAGTCAAAGGGCACAGCCCTCTGTGGATCAGGGCAGGGGGACAGGGCAGAGGGCACAGGGGAGGGCATAGAGGACAGAGCAGAGGGTACAGAGGACAGAGCACAGGGCTCCCCTCTGTTTGTTCCTGTCATCCTCCTTGGTCCCCAGAACCTGCCCAGCTCCAGCAGAAGTTTCAACTCTGCTCCAGTTCCGTTTTCCATGGTTATAACTTTTTCTGGGTAACCACAAAAGCCACCACTGCTGCTGTGACCCCACACTGGGGGGACAGGCTGGGCAGTGGCAGCAGGCACCCATGTGGCCTCAGGACCCCCCAGTGCCAACCCTGCCCTGTGCCAGGCTCCTGAGCACAGCCCCCGCTCAAAGCCCACAGGGAAACCAGGCTGAGGGGAAACTGAGGCACGTGGGGCTGAGCAGTCCCTCATAGCCATTGTCACAGGGGAGGGACAAATCTCAGACAGCCCTCACACAGCTCTTGGGTCAGATTTCTGCAGCACTGCTCAGCTCTGTGATTTAACAGCACATTATGCAGAAGAAAAAGCTTTTCCTTCCCTTCTGAATTAACCAAACCCATCCTAGAAAGCCCTGACCGAAAATCAGCTTCTGCCAGGACAAAAACAGACTTTTCTTTTTTTAAAGCAGAAATTCGACATGCAAAGAAACCGAAATGGCATTCAAAGAAACTGAAATAGCACTCAGATGATGTGAGAACTTTTGTCACAGGTTATTTTCATCTCCTTTGATTCATTCTGAAACCGATAATCATTTTTTTTTAATCCAGCCGAAAGCAGAGGTGGGGCAGGGGCCAGGCTCTGCCTGGCACACAGAGTTCTCTTTGGGAAGGAAACTTGCCTGAGTTTCTTTTTCCCCGCAGCCAGCTGCTCCCTTCCAGACCTTGTCCTCACCAGAAAAAAGGGACAAAATTGATGGTGGGGAATAAAAGTCACAATCAGAAAATCCTTAAGGTTGGAAGAGACCTTTAAGATCAAGTCCAACCATAAAAACAGCAGCACCACCATGTTCACCCCTAACCCATGTCCTCAAGTGCCACATCCACATGTTTTTTGAACAATTCCAAGATGGTGACTCCATCATGGCCCTGGACAACCTGTGCCAGGCTTCCTTTTGTTTAAAAAAATAACCTCAAAGCCCCCCAGAAATCCAACAAGGGTCAGTGGAGCTGGAGAAGGGCCTGGAGCACCAGGAGAGGCTGAGGGAGCTGGAAAGGGGCTCAGCCTGGAGAAAAGGAGGCTCAGGGGGGACCTTGTGGCTCTGCACAACTCCCTGACAGAGGGGACAGCCGGGGGGGTCGGGCTATGCTCCAGGGNAGAGGGGACAGCCGGGGGGGTCGGGCTCTGCTCCAGGGAACAGGGACAGGAGGAGAGGGAACGGCCTCAGGCTGGGCCAGGGCAGGTTTAGATTGGATTTTGGGAAAATTTCTTCACTGAAAGTGTTGTGAAGCATTGGAACAGACTGCCCAGGGTAGTGGTGGAGTCACCATCCCTGGAAGCGTTCAATCAACATGTGAATGTGGCACTTGGGGACATGGGTCAGCAGTGGCCTTGGCAGTGCTGGGGAACAGTTGGACTCTGCGACCCTCAGAGGGCTTTTCCAACCTTAATGACTCTGTGACTCTACAGAGAACTCATAAAATAAAGACCAAAAAAAAAAAAAAGAGAGAGAGGGGGAAGGGCAAATCCTGACAGACATTGGCAGCTGCCCTTTGTCCCCTGCTCAAAAAAGAGAATTCCAGGCCCCGGTCCCCGGGATGCTGCCGGGTGCTGTGGGCAGAGGGAGCCGCGCGTGGGCTGGGGGGGATGGGGGAGGCACTGCAGAACGGGAATGCAGCAAATTGACTTTTCCTATAATTTGATTAAATAGCGGGAGCTGGGACAGGGAATGGAGTGCAGCACGTCTGAGAGCCCCGCGCCATCTGGCAGGGGCTGGCTCGGGGCCAGGCGCCCGGCAGCTGCACCAACAGCCAAGCCAGGAACCCACGGAGAAAACAACGGCGATAAAATGGCAGGGATGGAGGGACCAGGGCTGCAAAGCGAGGGGAAGTTCACCTTGCTGTGTGCCCACCCTGCTCCAGCACCCCTGGAACATCTCCTGCTGGATCCTGGGGGGCCGAGTTTCAGCACACTCCTGGCCCTGACCCCTGCCAATTGTTCCTTTTGCTGTCCAGCACAGGGGAGGCTGTGGGAAGCCGATTCCATCCTTCTGTGCACGGAGCCAGGAGCCGTGTGCGGGCACGGCGGCGGGGCCGGGCTGGGAGCTGCAGGCAGCTGGAAATCAGGGCCAGGCCGAGCTCCCCAGCCCCTGGCCCCAGCCCTCAGGCCGGCGGCCTCGGGGACCTCCAGGTGAGGTCATTTCCTCCAGTTAAAATTTGCCAGCGCGGCGAGAGCCGCTCGAAAAGCCCCAGCGCTGGGATTCGCAGCACTTTGTGGTCTGGGGTTGTTTTTCCCTCCCTGTTTTTCTTGCTTAAATGCAGGAGCTGGGGTGGGACTTTGGGCAGACTGAGGCTAAACAGAGCAGTGACCAGACTGGGAATGCACAGCCTGAAACAGCTCCCAGGCACTGAACTCGCTGTGGCAACAAAATCCTGCAGGAACCAACTTGCACAAAATCCCTCCCTGGGTTCCTCTGGCACTGCAGCCAATGTGGGGCCACATCCCGCCCTGGATCCTGTGCCCAGACACAGGAGCCCGTGGCCAGGAGCTCAAGAGCTGCAGGGAGGCTCCAAGGGGCTCCATGCCCTGAGGGCAGCCCCAAGCCAGCACCTACTTCATAGAATCATGGAATGGTTTGGGTTCAGAGGAACCCCAAAGCCCATCTCATTCCACCCCTGCCATGGCAGGGACACCTTCCACTGTCCCAGGCTGCTCCAAGCCCCCTCCAACCTGGCCTTGGGCACTGCCAGGGATCCAGGGGCAGCCACAGCTGCTCTGGGCACCCTGTGCCAGGGCCTGCCCACCCTGCCAGGGAACAATTCCCTCCCAATATCCCATCCAGCCCTGCCCTTTGGCTCCTTGGGCCCCTTCAGGCCCTGCAAGGGGCTCTGAGCTCTCCCTGGAGCCTTCCCTTCTCCAGGTGAGCACCGCCAGCTCTCCCAGCCTGGCTCCAGAGCAGAGGGGCTCCAGCCCTCGGAGCAGCTCTGTGGCTTCCTTGGGACAGAAGCACTGAGCCCAAAGGCTCTGGGCTCCCAGCACAGTTCCTCTGTGCCCGTCCCTGCCTGGCTTCGCTGCTCACACCCCCTGAACCCCTCGAGCTGCAGCTGCCTCTCGCTGCCTTTGGCATCACTCCCTGCTCACCCACCCACCCTCAGCTCCTGCAGCCGCTGACCTCGGCGAGTTTTCAAAGCAGCTCGGTGCTGTATTGCACTAAACCCACAGCTCGGGAATTACAGATTAAAGCACTTCATTTTAATAAGATGCTGATTAACCTATTTATTTTGCACGGGGTCCAGCGATAACACAGGGCGGGCTCCTGCATGGGCGAGTCAGACAAGAAAGAGTCTTTGATCCCCTGCCTTTGAGGCCACTCCTGCTTCACACTTCTCCTGCTGCCTAGGCACAGATCTGTCTCCCCAGGTGTGGAAGTTCAAAAACAAACCAGGAAGCTGGAGCTCCCAGCACAGGGAGGGTGAGGGAAAGAGGCAGAACCAGCCCATGCTCTGAAAACTGGAGCTTTGGCATCAAGGGGCAGCTGAAGCAACAGCCAGGGCAGAGATGGAGATTTAGGTTTCAAGCTGGGGAAAAATTCCTTCCTGGCACAGGGTGCCCAAAGCAGCTGTGGCTGCCCCTGGATCCCTGGAAGTGTCTAAGACCAGGATGGATGGGGCTTGGAGCACCCTGGGATAGTGAAGGGTGCCCCTGGCCATGGCAGAGGTGGCACTGCACGAACTTTAATGTCTCTTCCAACCCAAACCATTCCATGATCCTATGAGAGGCTGGAGTGCAGGTGCCACTCAGACACAGGGAAGGGGCTGAGCTGTGGCAAATGCTCTTCCTGTGGGAATCAGGGCCCTCCAAGGCTCTGCCAGCAGGACAGGCCAAGCCCCAGCACTTTGAAATTCGAGGCCAATAAAGGCCATTTGTTGGGGCAATGTTTTCCCCCCATGTTGACTGGGGTTTAGAGCTCCAAATTTCACACAGAAACTCGAGGCAGCGACATGGATTGTGACTCAAGCAGGCTTTCCCTGTCAAAACACAGACTCTTAGAGCTGGTTTCTGCCTCACGTGGATCCACATGGACCCTCTAACACCCCCAGGTCTGTGAGCCCAACCTGGCAAGGCCTCGGTGCCCTCCTCTCCTCTATCCTCCAAAACCAACACCTCGTGGTCCAATCCCAAAGGCAGAGCCTGTGGTAGAGGTTACAGCTCTGCACCAGCAGTCAGGGAATGCCACAGTGTGGATTTCCCCCAGGGATGGGGGTGTTCCCTGGGGAACGGGGCAGCGTCACAGCAGCTCTGGCAGAGACTGAGGGCACGTCTCCAGCACAGCCCCAGTCTGGGGACAGAGCCCAATGGGACAGAGCCGTCCCCCTCCAAGCACGCCAACATTCCAGCCAGGAATGCAGCCCCGGCCGCCAGACAGCTCCCGTGTTCCTGCAGGAACCCTGCAGCCCGCTCCAATTAGCTTTCCTGGAGATCCCATTACTTGCAGCCACAAAGACATTGTTCAGTTTATTCCCCTGGAACAGCCGCGGGAGCAGGGATAGCGTATTCCTGCAGGCTGCTCAGCTTTCCTATAAAGCAGCGCACACCTGGAGCGGGCTCAGCTGCCTGCCCCCAGCGCAAGTGCGAAACCCGAGCCGCCGGTGTCGCCTTTCACCGGGACACAGCGGCGAACAGAACACGGCCGGGCTGCGGCCACGGCCGGGCTGCGGCCACGGGGCTCGCTCGGGCTCCTTCCCGCGGAGCTCCCCACCGCTTCCCCGCTCTCCACACGGGAATTCCCTTCCCCACCCCGCTACAATGCCAGCCCGTGATGCAAGTCCTAGTAGCTGGCAGCTTCAGTTTGGGAGAAATCCAGCAAAGTTTGCAAATTTTTAGGTTGGCACCCCAGTGTGGGCCAGTGCGAGTGGCCGCAGAGGGAGGCCCTTGTCCATGGCAAAAGAAGCCATTTCCCCAGGGCCTGGGCGTCAGCTCAGAGGTCGCGTTTGGGGCTCCAAGGGCAGGCAGGGTCCTAGCTGCTGGCAGCTTTGGTTTTTGGGAGAAATCCTGCAGAGTCTGCAAATGCTGACATCGGCACCCCACTGTTGGCCGGTCTGGGGCTGCAGGTGCCCGGCGGTTTTGGGGCAGAGGGAGCAGGGACGGCTCCCAGGGCACGGGGAAATGGGGAACGCGCTGCTGCCACTCACCGAGGAGGGGAGTCCAGGAGGCACCTTCCGAACCTTTTTGGGCTGTCCATCTGCGTCAGAGAAGAGAGGATCTGAGTTTTCAAGGGGGTTAGAGGGAGGGGAAATGAGCTGAAGGAAAAGTCTCCAGGGCTGGAAACTGCAGGTGTAGACAGGGCTGAGATCCCCAATGTCCCGTGGCCGAGGAAGCATCAACAGTGAAAATGTCCAAGGATGAGCCTCTCCAAATCTTGTCTGCTTCCTTTGGGGGCAGGTTTCACACCCACACAGAGATCCCAGGACAGGAAGGGCTTGTTGGGAGAGACTGAGCCCATAAATGTAATAACATTTAATGTTATAACCCCTCATTGGGGTTCTTTTTGGAAACACTTTTAATTCAAAGTGGGTTTGTGGAGAGAGGATGCAGAAAGGGAACACATGCAGGGCTGGGCTGTATTTTCATTTGCTTCCTACACAGGGGTAGACTTGAGAAAACTTTACTGCTGCAGAGGCAGGGATGTGCTTCCCAGGGACAGACCCCAGCCCATCCCTCTAGTTCCAGCTCTGGAGGGGACACAGTGTCCTGGGGGAAGGGGACAGTTCAGGGAGGTGGGGGGAAATTTCCAGAAGTGGCTCAAGGGGAAGTACTGGCTAAATTTTTTTTAAAATTCTATTTTTCATAGTTATTATTTTTATAACTATTTTCCATAATATTTTTTCCATAATTTTTTTCAATAATATTTTTTTAAGTTACTTTTCAATTTTTTAAAATTTTCATTATTAAGGAAAGCCCTGGCTGGGGGTGCAGGGTGCTAACACAGCAACCTGCCAAGCCAGGTACCTCCAGAGCAGAAATTCATCCCACAGAATGCTAGAGAATAATTTTCCAGGCTGAAGTGGCAGCACCAGAGTAGGTGGCTTTTTCTGAAAAGCACTGAAAAATGCACCCATCACTGGGTCACTTCTGGTTTCATTTGTTGGGGAAAGCCCAAAATAGCAGCAGGAAAGTGGCTCTGGAGGGTGCAGGGGGAACTGTGACGAGAAACACCAGTTCTGGGGAACTGAAGCTTGTCTTCCCTCTGAAGTTAAACTCACACCTGAGCCCAGCCTTTGGTAAAAGCTTATTCCCAGGTCGATCCAGACACGGGCAAGCCCTGCTTGGGAACAGCAGAACGGGCAGGGAGAGCTCCTGGAGCAAGCATTCCCTGTGTCCCAGGTACAGCTCCAGCACCTCCTGCTGCCTCCAGCACCCTGCTCCTGCCAGTCCTGCCTGCTGCAGCTCCAGGAGGGCCACCAGCCACAAAACAGCCTCCATGGCAGCCCAGGGTTTGCCAGGAAGGACGAATGATGTGCAGTGTGGCTGGAGGTGTTTTTACAAGAACCTCAAGCCATTTGCTGCTTTCAGCTAATCTGGGATTTTCCAGAAAGAGGGAAATTGTACCTGACTCTGAGCACACCTTTTTTGAGGTTAGATATCTCTCTCTATATATAAAAGAGATATTTATATGCATTCCCTCCCCCAAATAGAGCAAATGCCAAATCCATGCCAGGGGCACACATGGCAACATCAGTCCCTCATTCCCAAGAGCAATGTCCTCATTCCCAAAGGCAGATTTGACGAGGGCAGGTGGTTGGTGGCACCCAGGGGACACGCAGTCACTCACCTATGCTGCTCTCAGCACCTCTCCTGCGAGGATTGTTGGGGTAAGAAAAATACTGAGACCCCCCTTTGCCCCCGGTGGGGGAAAGCGTGCTCGGGCTGGCGATTCCCATCTCGCTGGGCAGGAAACCAGGCTGCAAACAAGGAGAGAGAAAACCCTTCCATGGAATTACACTGGAAAACGACTCACTGGGAGAGAACAGAGCTGCTTTGAGCCACCTTCACACCAATTCAGCTGAGGGGAAAAATAAACACGAGCCAAGGGGCCAGGAGGGAAAGCAAATCCGTAAATATGGGGGTGGTGGTGGGGGAATAGGTGTGGAGGAACAAAAGAGGCTTTCAGCTTGTGCTTTCCTGCTGGACCCCAGCAAGAAACCTTTGCAAACCAGGGATGCAAACCAGCAGGTGCCGTGGTGGGGGACATTGTGGTCCTACAGTCACTTTACAGATGCTGTGGTAGGACCAGCGTGGTCCCATGCTCACCTCAATGTCCAGGAGGACACCATGAGCCCCATGTCACCAGCCCATGTCATGGCCAGTGCCCTGGAACGGTGCTGCCACTGCTCAGGGTGGTTTTCTCCTGAGTTTTATCAGGGAAAAGCCAAATCCCTCTTTGCAGAGCCAGGAAACTCCTCCCTCTGTTTATCCCGGCTGACCTTGGGCACGCTGGGAAGCAGCAGAGCCAGAGCCCAGGGTGCTCCCTCCTGGGACAGAGCCTCTCCTCCAGCACTGCGCCTCTCACCTCGGGAGGAAGTTCAGTCTATTTACATGGAATTGCACAGGGCTGCCAAAGGGCCCTCAAGTTCCAAAGCTCAGCTTTGACCCATCTTCCGAGGGCAACACATGGAAAAAAAGGAGGATTTCAGGCTTTTGAGAAACTGGAAAGAAAAACCTTTGCTTTCAAACTCCGTCTCCTCCAGAAAGGGGTCAGGGAGGGAAAGAGGAGCTCGTGTGTTCACAGCTGGTGACATTCCTGCAATCTGTTCCACTGCTCAGGTTTCCTCTGCTCCGGACCCGCTCTGTGCACAGCCAAGGAAAGCACCCGGAGGGATCCCGGAGCTGCTGCCCTGCTCCTCCTGTGGCAGCAGCACACTGGGACTTTGAGGCAATTTCCCAGAGAAAGGGGTTTTCTTCCTGTTTCCTCTCCCTGGGGATGCCCCAGGACATGGTACAGGCAGGGGGGAAATTAATTAATTAATTAAACAAGGGGGAAATGCCCTGCCAACTCTACCCTATCAGAGCAGGGCCTTTTGGGGCAAAAACCTGATCCCCATCCAGGGCATCTTCACAGACAATTTTTCATCTTTTCAAAAACAAAACAAAACAAAACAAAAAGTCAACCCCCCTCACTCCCCCAAACTGGAGCCAGAAGCAACAACTGCTCTGGGGGCCACAGAGGCTCCACTGGCCTCCCCCCACCCCCCACAAGGGGGTTTTGTCTCCCTCCACATCAAGTGGGATTTGCCACCCGATCCCGAGCCCTGTGCCCGCCTCTCCCGGGGCCTCTCCTGGCCATTTGCCCCCCCATTTCTGTTACCTTATATTCCCCCTCCTCCACAAAAGCCCAGCAAAACCATCACATCCAAAAGCAACACTTGGCACTGGGCCCGGTTTTCTTTGAGCAGCTTCAGTGGTAAATGAAATCCACTCTGGCACAGCCAGCACAGCTGCTCCAGCAAAGGAAACATCCTCACTTCAGAGAGGAGGAAATTATGACAAATTTGTGTAAAATTAAAACATGTAATATGTGTGTGTGTACATGGATAAAATAAAAGCTGTCCGGCCAAAAGCTCCTCCCTTGGCTCCAGCGCTGGGACTACGCCGGGCACTGAGGGGGCACTGGAGCCACACATCAAAGGGAGGTGCTCCCTCCTTCCCGAAAAACTATTTCTGGATGCTGGTGGCAGCAGGGGAGGTTATCTCAGGGCTGCTCTACTGCCTTCCAGGCTCCCATTGACGCCTCTGGTATTCCCCACAGGAAGCAAAGCTGTTCTCCCCAGCAGAGCCCTGGGGTTCACATGGGGTGACCCAACAGGGCCCGGCTGTGTCTGCAAGGGGTGGCTCTGGTGGGCTGGGTCCCTTCCAGGGTTGTGGAGATCATGGAGTGCCAGAAGGATTTGGGTTGGGATAGACCTTAAAGCTCATCCAGTACCAGCCCCTGCCATGGGCAGGGACACGTTCCACTGTCCCAGGCTGCTCCAAGCCCTGTCCAGCCTGGCCTTGGGCACTGCCAGGGATCCAGGGGCAGTGGATCTGGGCATCAGTGGATCAGGCCCAGATTCCTCTGGGCAACCTGTGCCAGGGCCTGCCCACCCTGCCAGGGAACAATTCCTGCCCAATATCCCATCCAGCCCTGCCCTCTGGCAGTGGGAGCCATTCCCTGGCTCCTGTCCCTCCAGGCCTTGTCCCCAGTCCCTCTGCAGCTCTCCTGGAGCCCCTTCAGGCCCTGCAAGGGGCTCTGAGCTCTCCCTGGAGCCTTCTCCTCTCCAGGGGAGCACCCTCAGCTCTCCCAGCCTGGCTCCAGAGCAGAGGGGCTCCAGCCCTTGCAGCATCTCCGTGGCCTCCTCTGGCCTGGCTCCAGCAGCTCCATGTCCTGGTGCTGGGCCCAGGGCTGGAGAGAGAGCTCCTGCTGCAGGTCCTGCATCAACAACCCCACCATAAAACCAAAACTCCACCTGACAGTCACTCAAATGATGCTGCAGCAGCACCTCAGAGACCCTCCCCAGAACTGGGACACAGGACACTGGCCAGAGAACTGGGAGATGCTGCTGAAGAGGGAGAGGGAAAGCCCAGGACAGGCAGTGGAGGGGGAAGGAGCCTCCTGGAATGCTCCCTGCCCACTACCAGCCTGGCACAGGGAAAGGTGCTGCTTGGATCTGCCTCCCTGGAACTCCCCAGCAAGGCAGCGTGGCCGGGTCACGGCTGATCAAATACAAACCAGGAGTAACAATAACAAAACCAGTGAGGCTGAAGAAGATTGGGAAAGAAGTGAGAGGCTGCTATAACCAACATTTTCTAACCTCTGACAACTCTTCTGAACGAGCAGCACACACAAGTATGAACCTCCAACACTCCACAGAGGTTTTGGAGCAGAGCAGAGGCTTTCCAGGACCCCGTGCATGGAGATGAAATGTAAATCCAGGCTGGTTTTCATTACCAGACTCCCACTCTCGGGAGCCAGTAAATGAAGCAGAAAATCTCACTGCATTTTATCATTACCTGGTTTAGTCCTGGCATCCCTGTGTCTCTTCCAAACGTGGAGTATGAGGCTCTTTCACTGCTCTTCCCTGCAGGAGGAAAAAAAACAAGGTTTGGGGTAAGAGGGAAGTGGAGGGGTTTTTTTTGCCCCCAGGCACCTGGATCCTGCCAAGGGACAAATCCTGTTCCTGTGAGGCAGCTCACCCTGCCCTCACATGAAGGGACAGACTGAAAAGCTTGTGCTAAAGCACAGGGAAATGTTTGTGGCCATGGAAACTGGCAATGTCAGCCCTGAGCCAAAACCTCTCTGCAGACACCGAGGCCAGCTGGACTCGGCAGGGGCAGGGCCGGAGCAGACCAAGGGCCAGGACAAGTGACCAGACCCCGGGGGTGCCTTCCAGACAACAGGAGATGCAATCCCAGCAAAGGAGAGCTGAGCTCCTGCTCTACACAGGGCACTGGGCACCTTCTTCCCCTCTCCTGGGGGAGGTTCAACTTCCCAGAACCTGTGGCTCCTCACAGCCAGCTGGGATCCGTGTGGGCACAGACCTGTGCCAGCAGTGTCCCTGTGAAGTTACAGATTCCCAGAAGGATGTGGGTTGGAAAGGACCTTAAAGCTCATCCAGTGCCACCCCTGCCATGGCAGGGACACCTTCCACCATCCCAGGCTGCTCCAAGCCCCCTCCAACCTGGCCTTGGGCACTGCCAGGGATCCAGGGGCAGCCCCAGCTGCTCTGGGCACCCTGTGCCAGGGCCTGCCCACCCTCCCAGGGAACAATCTCCCATCCAGCCCTGCCCTCTGGCAGTGGAAAGCCATTCTGCCTTGTCCTGGCACTCAGGATCAATGAGAGCTTCTCTCACAACCACCTCACCCTGTACACATGCAGCTGAAAATAAAGTTTTGAAGGGCCAAAAAAAAAGGAGCCCAGATACCTGCTGGGATGTTCTCTCTCCAAAACATCCTGACACCCTCCTGCCTCATGGTCACTGCCCTGGGCACAGCATGGCCCCAGCCAGCAGCACCCAGGGGTGCAGGGACAGCAAAGAACACAAGGAAGGGAGGAAGGGAATGGTTCTGTGCTGTGCCTGGAGCATCCTTTGGGATTCTCTCCATCCCTCTACAGCAAAACCAGACATTCTTCTAGTGGGGAACAGGCACTCCACCAGCCCCCAGCCCCAAACCCTTCCCAAAAAGGGGATCACAGATCACATCCTGCCTCTGGTCTGGCTTAGTGAGCAAAATTGGGAGGGGCAGGATTTTGCCAATCTGCTTAGCCTAAAGCCAGCCCCGAGGCCACTCAGATGCAGGTTAATGCACTGGGGCGACGCTGGGGCTGGCAGGACCCTCCCCACACCACTAAGAGGTTTTGGGGAGCAGATGAAGAGGGGAGGGGAAGCAAAATGTCTCAAACCATCCCCCCTGAAGCACAGGGCCCAGAGAGCAGAGAATGCCAGAGTGGTTTGGGTTGAAAGGGACTTAAAGTTCCCATCTCATTCCAGCCCCTGCCATGGCAGGGACACCTTCCACTATCCCAGGTTCTTCCAAGCCCCATCCAGCCTGGCCTGGGACACTCCCAGGGATCAAGGGGCAGCCACAGCTGGACCCCCTGGACAGGGGCTGGACTCATGGACCTGTGGGTCCCTTCCAGCTCAGGATATTCCAGGATTCTATGATCCACACGCCAGATGGGAACAGAGAGGAGGCTGCTCATTTTGCAACCTTACCATAGAGGTCTTGAACTCGACCCAGAAACTTTAGAGTGGATTCCCCCAAGCCCCAGACCCCCGTTCCTGCTGGGAAGGTCCTGGCATGGTGCAGCTCCCCCCTCCCTCCATCCAGCGACAGCCGGAGGCCCCGGGTGCTGCTGCCATTTCCTTTCAGAGGCTTAAACGTTAAGTAAACAAAGGTCAAAATGTCAGAGGATGGATCTCCTAAATGACCTAATTTCTAAAAGAGCTTAAGAGCTCGATCCACCGCAGCACCAGCCACGGGCACAAAGGACGCAGCAGGTTGTGGCATCAGGCAGGTTCTGATCACTCCTAAAGCAGAGGAAAAGCAGGGTAGTGCCAGGGGGGGCTGGCTGGACAGCAGCAGCCAGGTCTCCCATCTGATAACACACTGCTGCTTCCATGTGTGACTGCAGTGGGGAATCACAGAATCACAGAATGGTTTGGGTTGGAAGGGACCCTAAAGCTCATCCAGTTCCACCCCTGCCATGGGCAGGGACACCTTCCACTATCCCAGGGTGCTCCAAACCCCATCCAGCAGCCTCTGCCATCACCAGAGAACTTGGGCAGAACCAGGGGGCTCCTGGATATGTGTGGGAAGGTGAAGGGACACTGGGCAATCCCCAACCATGTGAAGTTTAACAGGGCAAGTGTCAGATCCTGCCCCGGGATGGGGCAGCCCTGGATGCAGGGACAGACTGGGAATGAGAGGCTGGAGAGCAGCGCCCTGGGAAGGGACCCGGGGGTCCTGGTCAGTGGCAAGTTGGAGCTGAGTCACCGCTGTGTCCTGGCAGCCCAAAGGGCCACCCTGTCCTGGGGGGCACCAGGCCCAGGGAGGGATTGTCCCACTCTGCTCTGCACTGGGGCAGCCTCACCTGCAGTGCTGGGGCACTTTGGGCACCACGAGATCAGAAGGATCCAAAGGTGTTGGAGAGTGGCCAAAGGAGGGACACGGAGCTGGGGAAGGGTCTGAGGAGCGGCTGAGGGCACTTGGCTCCTTCAGCTGGAGCACAGGAGACTGAGGGGAGGCTCCTCGGGGGCTGCAGCTCCTCCCCAGGGGAGGCAGAGGGGCAGGGGCTGAGCTCTGCTCTGGGACAGGGACAGGAGGCCAGGAAGGGCTGGAGCTGTGCCAGGCCTTGGCATGGAGCTGAGGGAAAGGTTCTTGGCCCCGAGGGTGCTGGGCACTGCCCAGGCTCCCCAGGGAATGGTCCCGGCCCCAAGGCTGCCAGAGCTCCAGGAGCGTTTGGACAGCGCTGCCAGGGATGCTCAGGGTGGGGTTCTTGGGGTGGCTGTGCAGGGCCAGGGCTGGGCTGGTGATCCCTGAGGGTCCCTTCCTGCTCTGGGTATTCCAGGTTTCTGTGAACCCAGTGCCAGCTCTGCACTGCTCCAAACCCACACCTTCTCTGGATGTCTCTCATTCTCCACTCAGCATCTGCTGCACCCTTGGGTCTGTGGGTGCCCCATGGGATTGGGGACATTGGGAAAGAGAGGGCAGCCCTGGCCAGCCCCAGCTCCTGCACCCTCCATCATCACATAACAAGGAAAAAAAGCAGTAAAAGACTCAGCAGAAGAGATTTTACATTTAACTGTCTATGAAAACAAGGCAGAAAAAAGAATGGCACTTTTCTGGATTGGAATGCACCCGAGCCTGCTAAAATTCAAAAGGTGTACAAGCTGGGCAAGGAAAGGCTGACCTTGCCAGCAGAAGGAGCTGTTTCTATGGGCATGCAGATGGCACAGGTGGCAAGCCCAGACCCACCATGTCCCCCCTTGGCAGCCACAGCGCAGGGCACCAACCAGGAAAGGTGGCAAAGCCCCAGGAAGGAGGCAAGGACCAGGATGGAGACAAGTCCCAGTAACTTGGGAAAAACCCATCAGGAATCTCCCCAACCCCACCTTGCTCCCAGCAGAATTACTGAAATCCTGCAGATGGACGTGAAGGGATCTTGTGGGAAGAGGAGGAGAAGATAGTGGGAATAAATCCTCGAGGAGGGAAGGGGTTTCCTATGAAAGGAGGTGAAGCTCAGTGGAGGCACCTCGAGTCAGTGCACCCAGCCACTGGCTGAGAGCATTCAGCATTTCCAGATCTTTCTGGCATCCCCCTCCTGCCTTTCCCCCTGCCAGCTCCTTCTCCTGCCCCTCATCTGCCTGTGCTACCTCCAGCCCTGCCTAAGGAGCCTTTCCCAGCTTCTCTCCTCTCCCAGCATGTTCCCTCTTGCAGGATCTGGCTGTGTGGGGCTCTGGGAAGCCTCCCCCAGCCCTGCCTTCACCCAGGGCTTTTCCAGAGGAACCCCCCACGCCGTTTGTGCCACTCCTCCCAAGTGCAAATCTGTTTCTGAGCTTGGAGACGAGGTGGAAAAATAAAAACTGCTCTTCCCAGAGGTTCCCACCCGCTCTGGCAGTAACTGGGATTGGCTTTGGCACCCTGGATCATGGCAGCATCTCACCTCCACCAGAGCAAACTGTTTTTAAATAATAATAAATCATGGGTTTGCCCTTTCTCTCACAGACCACAGAATCACAGAATAGCCTGAGTTGGAAGGGATCCACTGGGATCATCGAAGTCCAACTCCTTGCCCTGCACTTGACAGGCCAAGAAAAAATATTTAAATGCTGCCTACAAGTTTTTCCAGCACCCACTAGNTTTAAATAATAATAAATCATGGGTTTGCCCTTTCTCTCACAGACCACAGAATCACAGAATAGCCTGAGTTGGAAGGGATCCACTGGGATCATCGAAGTCCAACTCCTTGCCCTGCACTTGACAGGCCAAGAAAAAATATTTAAATGCTGCCTACAAGTTTTTCCAGCACCCACTAGCAGAACCAGTGCCCCCACATCACCCCAGCCCCAGCACAGCCACCACCCACCATGCACCTCCCCCAGCCCCACACTGCTAATTCCATTAGAATTCCATTAGAATTCTGGCCTGGGGGAAAAGGGGACGCAAAACACAGCCAGGGATTAAAAACCAGGAGGAAAAAAAGAAGTTAAAAAACTAGGAGCAGCGACCACCCCCTGATTAAACCCATTGTCCAGGAAGACCCCAATCTACAGGCGCTGACAATACCCACCCGATTAGGAACACTGCTCTGAAAGGCAGCTAATTACTAGAAATAATTACTAGAAAGAAATCTGTTATGGCTTATCAGTTTCCTTGCTGTTCAACCACCCCACTCCCTGCCTGTCCCTGCTGAAGATGAAGGGTAAATTGTGAATTTGGTGACTTAGAAAAGCCCTCCTCACCCTCCTCATCCTCTGGGATGAGCCGAGCTGGTTTGTCCCTGTGCAGTGTCCTGGCACTGACCTGGGACAGCCAGGGATGCTCCTGTCACCTCTCCCCACCCCAGGCTGGGAAGCTCGGAACTCCCCAGGAGGTTCCCTGTGCTCCAGGGGCAGCAGCAAAGGCTCAAAACTGGAAAACTTGGAGGAGGGAGCAATGAAGGGCTCAGACATTGGTTCTGCACCTGCTCACCTGATTCAAAGCCCCCCACCCAGCAGCCTGGGATGTTTCTCATTCACAACTCTGATGGTGTTTCCATTAAGGGGCTTAGAATCACAGAATCCTGGAATACCCAGAGCTGGAAGGGACCCTCAGGTCCATCAGCCCAGCCCTGTCCCTGCACAGCCACCCCAAGAACCCCACCCTGAGCATCCCTGGCAGCGCTGTCCAAACGCTCCTGGAGCTCTGGCAGCCTTGGGGCCGGGACCATTCCCTGGGGAGCCTGGGCAGTGCCCAGCACCCTCGGGGCCAAGAACCTTTCCCTCAGCTCCATGCCAAGGCCTGGCACAGCTCCAGCCCTTCCTGGGCTCCTGTCCCTGTCCCAGAGCAGAGCTCAGCCCCTGCCCCTCTGCCTCCCCTGGGGAGGAGCTGCAGCCCCCGAGGAGCCTCCCCTCAGTCTCCTGTGCTCCAGCTGAAGGAGCCAAGTGCCCTCAGCCGCTCCTCAGACCCTTCCCCAGCTCCGTGTCCCTCCTTTGAACACTTTCTAATTTATTTCCTTATTCTTTTGACAAATTTAGATTATTCCATCCAGTGCAACACAGCCCAGAGGTCCTTGCTCAGTCTGTCCTGCAGGAGCTCTGATTTTCCCCATCACCTGTGGAGCTGAAGCTGTGGCTGAGAGAAGGAACTGAAGGTTCCCCTCACACTGTGCCTTTAATGAGAGCAGGAGGGGCATCACCCAGAGCCCTGTGGGAGCCTGGCTGGGGGAGCATCTCCCCCAGGTGCTGTGGCAGTGCAGCCCCTCTCGGCTCTCTGCTGAAGGTGCCTCCTAAAGCCAAGCTCCCATCGTGCCCCATGTTCATCCAAAGAACATCCATGAGCTCAAACTCAACAGAGATCAGTGCTTTTCCTTTCAAATTTTTGGATCAGGTGTGCACCCTGTGATCCACAAGGTCACCACCCCGGGACTGGCTGGACTGGGGAGAGGAGCAGTGACCGTCCCTCCCTGGGGCCACTGCAGGGAACAACAGGGATTAAATCAGAGCTTTTACTCCCCCAGCTCCACCCCAGGGGCTGAGCAGCCCCTTCCTCACTGCCCCTGGGAGGGGACTCGGCTGGGGAGAGGGACCCTGGGCAGGGGAGGAGGGCTTGGGCTGGGGTGACACCAAAGGGCCCAACCGGAACAGAACAAAGGGCAGGGATGCACCTGCAGGGGTTTCAGGGACGTGCTGGCAATGTCCTGCTCCCCTCAAACTCAGACCTGCTTTCCTTCTCTCCTGGGCCAGGCAGGTCCCTTCAGCCCTGCCTATCCCATGGAGTTTGCTGCTTGTGGAGTTTGTGACACCAGCTCCCAGCACAGAGACACACTGCTCAGAAATCTGGATGGACACATCCCACTGCTCCCTTACCCAAAGGGCCACCCCACCCTGCAGCTTCCCAATTCCTCTCCTTGCTCCCTGCTCCTGTCAGATCAGTCTGAGTGGTGACAGGACTTGTGCAGGAGTGTGAGCACTGGCTGCACCTGCGATCCCCCTCGGGATCTCCAGGGCCCCAAAATGTCACCAGCCTGCAGGGACAGGGGAAGGCTCCACCCTGGAAGGGATGTGATCACTGCTTCGAAGCCCAGGCTGGCAGGAGCTCCTCAGCCCACCAAAGACTGGTCAGAGCACAGCCTTCTTTTCCATGTGGAAAATTGAGACAAAATATCACCATTTCCTCAATTTCTCCAACAAGTGCTGCCTGCTGTAATGTCCCTTTGCTGGGAAAAGGTGCTCCCTGTCCCTAAAGCCCATCCTCAGAGGATAGGGGGCTGTAGCCTGGCCCTGGGACATACATGGAGTCCAGGAACACAAAATCCAGATGATGGGGGTCCCAGGAGGAGCCATCACACCCTGACTGCTCAGAGCTCCAGTGCTTTGGGGGGCCCTTTCAGCTCAGCCTCCGTCTCTACTGGCCCAACCTACCACTGCCAACAGAGAGCATCCAGGCTGCTCCCAAAATGATTCCTCCCACAGTCCCTGATTCTCCTTGAACAAATAGAGGTTGAGTGGGAAAGAGATAAAAATTCTGATCTTGGAGAAGGGCTTAGATGTTTCACACACCTTTCATCCATCAACAACCACAATATGTTCATCCTCATCTGCTCCCTCCACCTCCTCAGATTTTGAAATTCCCTGGTTCCACTCAACCACCCATTAACATGAACTTCCTGCCCTGAGGGGCAGCTTGCTGGCAACCAGGGCCTGGCAGACAGGGGGACACATTTCCAAAACTCCCCTTTCCCTCCTTTATTCCTCTGCTTTTACAGAAGCATTATTTTATTTTCCTGCCTGTCCTTTTCCCTTATTCCTTTGCATTTTGCCACTGAAAGTTTTCAAAAGCAGCTTGGAAAAGAGGAAGAGAAAATCCCACCCCTGCTCTTCCCCATGTCCTTCCTTCCCAGCACATGAGCAAAGAGGTAGGTTTAGATGGGATATTAGGAAGAAATTGCTGCCTCTGAAGGTGGGCAGGCCCTGGCACAGGGTGCCCAGAGCAGCTGTGGCTGCCCCTGGATCCCTGGGAGTGTCCAAGGCCAGGCTGGATGGGGCTTGGAGCAGCCTGGGATAGTGGAAGGTGTCCTTGCCATGGCAGGGGTGGCACTGGATGGGCTTTGAGGTCCCTTCCCACCCAAAGCACTCCACAATTCTTTGTTTCTACAATGAAAACTGATTTATGTATTTTGGAACCTGTTCCCAGAATCGATGCTTTCTACTTTAACCATGTTCAATTTTAGAAACAAAAGAGACTTGGAAATGTGAGGAACCCCTCCCCCCTGCCTGCTCCCTATTTCACTAGTGGAGCTCCTGGTGCTGTCCCTGACCTCCCTGGGGAGACACAGCCCCTTCAGCCTGGGGCCAGAGTGTGGCCACAGTCCTGCTGGCCACAGGGCCAGCGCTCACCCTCGGCCCCAGAGCCACGGGCAATCACCCACGGAGGCCCCACGTGCCGGGGACCGGTCGGGCTTGCAGGGAGAGCGCGGTGGCTGCCAGGAGCCGGAGCCCCGGCTTTGAGAGGCAGCCAAAGGCGTCTTCCCCGCACACATCAAAGGGGAAACCTCCGTGCTCCTCCTCGGGCAGCTCCTTCTCAGCTGGAAGCTCTCAAGGCTGCCTTGGCCCCAGGTGTGGGATGGGCTGGGATGGGTCCCCCCACGCACATCTCCCCCAGGCCCCGCTGAGCTGCAGCAAGGCTCCCCTGTCCCACCCAAAAACTTCTCTGTGCTCCACTTACATCCTCCTGGGGCAGAGAGGGAGAGGGAAGATTCTCCCTTGCAGAGGGACAGGGGGAGCTGCTTGGAAAGGCTCCTCCCCCTGCACAGATCCCCAAGGGACACCCAAACGTTGTCCCCAACAGCACAAGGGGTGAAAGGGGGAAGCAGAGCTCACCGTGAGCCCCAAGCCCTGACCCAGGCCAGGAGGGGCCAACTTGTGGCCAGCACGACCCTGCTCTGCTCTTCCCCTTTGCCACCACATCCACAGGGGGGATTTTGTGTTGGGGGGGATTTTCTGTTTCAAACACGATTCCATTTTCTTACCCCTCCCTTCCAACCACGAGCAAGCCCTGCCTCGGCCCCGCTCCTTCCACATGTGCTGGAGTGTTTTAACCACCCCTGCGTGGGCAAGGATGGGGAGGACTAACCCCAATTCCTGACCTAATGCCATTAGAGCTCTCTAAGCCCTCCAGGAGGGATATTTTCTGCTCTTAATCTCTCCTCCCACCCCTGAGCTGGGAGAGGTGACTGGGTGAATGGTCACACGCATCCGGTCACGCGGGATCACCGTCCCTGTGAGCTCCTCACGCTGCCTGCCTGGAGCTGGGGACGGAGGGGCCAGACAAGGCTGCTGGAGCCTGGCAGGAAATGGGAAGAGGCCCCTCCAAACCCCACTGCAGCAAAGGGAGCACCCCCAGCTCTCTGGGAGGTGACACAGCCACCAGCCCCTTGCACGTCGCAGTCACCCAGGGGGTCTGGTTGGAAGTGACCATGGTGGGATCATCTGGTGCCACCTCCCCACGCAAGCAGGGTCATCCCAAGTCCTTAATAAATCCTTAACAATAAACATCTCTCCCACCCCTAATTCCCAGCTCCCAGGAGCACACTCAGCCCATCCTGGGGGGCATCGACCCGGAGGGGGCACCCCTGCCTCAGGGTGCTACCATAAAGCAGGGAAACATCACCCCACACACCAAACAGCTGGCACAGCTGGCACTGATGGAACCCTCTGGGTACCACCTCCCCGGACCACAGCTTGGAGAGCACCTGGAGCAGGTCCAGCACAGGGAACAGCAACGCTGTCCCAACACTCCCCCACCAGTGTCCCCTGGCCTGGGGACCTGCCAGGCAGCTGCAGGCACTCACCCACGAGTCCAGCTCCCAGGAATGGTGACGAGGAGATGCTGTTGTGGGATGGCAGGTCCCGGTGCTCACCGTAGTGGGGACCTTCACCATAGCTCTGCTGGGACAACAGGGGACAGTCACACACAGCGTGGGCACGGAACACGAGGCTGCCAGGGCCCAGCCTCCCCCTGGGAGGGGGGAAGGGGCAAAGCCAAAGGCTCCTTGTGAAAAGGGCATGGAAAGGATTTTATCCTCATGCCAAGGGAGAGCTGGGCAGTGCAGAGGCCGTGGCATTGGGAGGGAACGTGGCAGCTGGGGACATGGCAAGAGGGGACACAACACCATGCTTTGCCCCGTGCTGGCAGCTCTTGGGCAGTTTGGCACCCAAAGGTAAGAGCCAGGCAGCCCCTCCCTGAACCAGGGGGCTGAAGGGACAAGAAAAAGGCTGAATAAATATAAATGTATCTTTTTAGATATATTTATATAAATATATAAATTCTAAATATACAAATGAG
Source organism: Urocynchramus pylzowi (assembly GCA_013397555.1). Lineage (NCBI taxonomy): Eukaryota > Metazoa > Chordata > Aves > Passeriformes > Fringillidae > Urocynchramus > Urocynchramus pylzowi. The sequence continues at coordinate 51,682 of VZRH01000844.1, forward strand.
AGTTGACATCAGCCCCAGTTCTGCCACAGATAGGAGGGGAGGGAAAGGAGCCATTGCAAAAACGAATCACACAAACCCATTAAAACAAAAATGACACCATTTCTGTGAAGTTTGTGGCATTTTTCTCTTCTCATACTCAGGCCCAGTCATGAGTGTTGCAGCCTCAACTTCTTCCCTGCAAAACCCTTCCCAAGTTCTCCATCCCCACCGAGGGTGCCATGGCCAGACAACGTGGTGGATTGCAGGGATTCCCTCCTCAGGTTCCCAAAGTCTCGTGGGGTGGGTGCTCAGGAAGCTTTGCCATCAGATGAGATCCCTCAACCCTCTCAGATCCCTGGACTCACCCATCTGTGTCTCCTTCAGGGAGAAGGAGACACAGATGTCCCACTCCCTGGGTCCCCTCTCCCCACACCAACACCGGGTGCAGGGAGGGAGATGCCTGAGCAGCCACAGGAGCCCATCCTAGTGTAGGTCTGGGAGAGGTTTTTGGAGGAGAAACCTCAAGGCAGCAAAGCCTGGGGAGATGGGGATGGGGGAAACCCTAGAGAGTTCACAGAACCCATGTCCAAAGTGGGGCAAGAAAAGCTGTTCTAGGGTTAGACCCAAGGCTCTGAAAGGCCTGGGAAAGACCCCGTTTGTTTTGGTTGGAGCTTGGTGTTTGTGCTTTGTCCTTACCCTTCCTTGGTCAAACGTGGAGCTGTTTTGATCTGCCGTTCCCCAGGAACCTGATCCCGCTCTTTCATCCAAGCCTACCGAAAAACAGGAAGAACAAAGGTTACTCTTTGCTTTATCAGCAAAGCCTCAAAGGTGTTCTCGTAAAATTAACTCTTCCTTCTACAAACAAAACAATATTTTCATTAATAAACCACTTCCACTTGGCGTGACCGAGCCTCCCCTCTGCCTCCTCACCTTCCCACTCCCACTGGGAGTTATTCCACAAACTTCAAAGCACATCCCACCACAGCCTGGAAATGGTTCAAAACATGGGACAGTGGGAAGAGGAGAAACAAGTATTTTAACTCCTTTATTCCAGAGAGCACCCACGAACCTCCTTCCCCTGGAGAGTGACAGTGAAAGGGACTGAACTATAAATCAAAACCACATTGCATCCATTTGGATGCTCCAGCAGGACTTGAATTTTGCCTATGGTGGTGCAAGATCATGGGCCACACTCTTTTCAACCTGGGCAGAGTGAAAGAGTGCCCAGAGGTGAAATCCTCAGGCTGGAATTGCTGGGGGTCCAACCTTACAGAGTCACCTGTCCAGGGGTGCTCCTTCAGCCCCCCAGGGTTCCCCTGAGGAATTGGGGCCATCAGAGCACACCCCCAGCCCTCTCAGCTTTAGCCCTCTCAAGAATATCCTCAGCAGAAAGGGATCCAGCCCAAACCAGCAGAGGAGCAGGCAGGAGGTTTTGCAATGTTTCTGCACAGGCTGCCGTGGGAGACCGGCTCCTTTCATCCCCTGCCAAGTGCCCGCAGGTGGCACCTCCTGGGCTGCACCCAGGGGAGTCAGAGACCATGCAATGGTTTGGGCTGGCAGGGACCTTACTCAGCTCATCCCACCCCTGCCATGGCAGGGACACCTTCCCCTGTCCCAGGCTGCTCCAAGCCCTGTCCAGCCTGGCCTTGGGCACTGCCAGGGATCCAGGGGCAGCCCCAGCTGCTCTGGGCACCCTGTGCCAGGGCCTGCCCACCCTGCCAGGGAACAATTCCTGCCCAATCTCCCATCCAGCCGTGCCCTCTGGCAGTGGGAGCCATTCCCTGGGTCCTGTCCCTCCAGGCCTTGTCCCCAGTCCCTCTGCAGCTCTCCTGGAGCCCCTTCAGTGAGCTGGGAATGTCCACCATGACACAAAAACCTTGGGATGTTGCATCAGCACAGCTCCCACAGTTCCAGCTGATACCACAAGCACACGGAAGGAACCTTCCCTGGAAAACAGCTTCGACCTGACTCAGCTGCAGGATCTCCGACCTTGCTGCTCCATCTCCTGCTCCAGTGGGTGACCAGGGGCTGGGGAGCAGCAGTTGGTGTTCCAAGGGGGCAAATCCAGGGATCTGAGAGGGGCTGGGCAGGCTGGGGGCATCCACCATCATCTGAGGCGCTGCACAAACACTGTAAACTCTGCTGGGTTGACAGGCAGAAATCCCAGATCTGCAGAAGGCAGAGAGTGAGGGTGGCACCAGCCATGGACACTCCCAAGCCATGGACACTCCCTGCCCCCACCAGGGGTCACGGCCACACTGGAGTGACACCAGACTCTCCCAGCAGCATCGCCCTGTGGCAGCACCAGGGCCCTGTGGCTCTCTGGGGACCCGTCCTGTGCTGATTCTTCCAACGGGGATGGCACCTCCAGGTGCCCCAGGATGCCCTTTTGGGAGCAGGGAGCTGAGGGGCAGCAAGGACATGGGGGCAGGGGGTCAGGGCTCACTCCCATTTCGCTTGGCAAAGCTGATTATTATGGCAAACATGCCTCAGATTTGTCTCCTCCGCTCCCCTCACTGTTCATTTAACCAGAAACTTCTTTCAAATTACATCCTTCTATTTCTGTGCCTTTGTGTTAATCATTTCCCCAGAGAATTGGTGTTTAATTGCTGTCTAATTTGCATAATTATGCATATTAATCTCCACACCTAATGAATATTCATAATTCTCATTTAGATTTTGTTTTCTAATCAAAAATTTCCAATGTGATTACTGTGCAGAGCAGGGATAAGCCTCTAATAATACCTTGGATACTAGGGAGAATTACTGCCAATTCTCCCACCTCCTACTTCCTAGAATAAACTTTTGCTTTGCTAATGTGTTTTTCCAAAGCAATTCATCTGCAATCCCTGCAAAGCCTGGCGAGGCAGGAGGCAGAAATGCTCCTTTGAGTCATTTTGCTGTCACGGGTGGTTTTAAAGCTCCCCAAGGGTTGGGGAGAAGACATGAACAGGATCAGCAGCCTTGGACATGGTTAGAAAAGTGGTCCATTTGGGCTGGAAGGACAAGGACTGCAGCACCACAGTCCCCATGAGGAACCCCAGGAGCCTCAGAGGCAGAGGGGAAGCCAAGGCATGGGGGTCCAGACCCTCACACCCACCCCTGCCCTATGCAGGATGGGATTTGGGGGTCCTGGGTCACCCTGGATCACCCTGACCTCCCCCAGAGTCCTCGGTCCTGCCACCACCCCACCAGCAGAGCAGCATTCCCAGGGCAGAATATGCCTGGAGAGGATGCTCAGGGGGCTCTGGAGGGAGATGGGTTGCCTGGAACACCTGGGAAATTTTCCTCAGGTTGTTGAGTCTTCCTCCCTAGAACATCCCTTCAGATATTCAAGAACCTTCAGATATTCTCTTGAGTTATGCCAAAACAGTCTGGACACAATCCTGTGCCCTGTGACATGGGCCCAGATGAGCCACTGTGGTCCTTCCACCCTCCCCCATTCTGGGATTCTGGGCCAAAATTCCTGGGAAAAAAAAGTAAACCTTTGTCTGGTCTCCCCAAGGAAGGGAGGAGAGGAGACAGTGAGTGGCACAGGGGGCAAAGGCTGAGGGTCACACATCCCCTAGACAAGGACAAACCCCTGGCACGAGCTGCTGCACCCTGTGGTGCCACCACCATGGCAGAGACCCTGGAGAGGGCCCAAACCCCTGAGTGCTCCAACAGCAACTGCAGAGGATGAGCCACTCACCCGGAGCAGGGCCAGGTCACCGAGCCCTCCTTGGCCCCTTTGTGACCCCAAATGGACACAGCAAACCAACCCCTTCTTTCAGGAAGAAATTCCTCCCTGTGAGGCTGGGCAGGCCCTGGCACAGGGTGCCCTGGATCCCTGGCAGTGCCCAAGGCCAGGCTGGACAGAGCTTGGAGCAGCCTGGGATAGTGGAAAGTGTCCCTGCCATGGCAGGGGTGGCACTGGATGGGATTTAAGGTCCCTCCCAACCCAAACCGGTCTGGGATTCTGGGATTCTATAACCCCCAAGGAAACCCAAAAGGTTTCTTGTACCCTGCAGGTAGTTCCTGTGGCTGCCATGGTGAAGTGAGGTTCCAGTCTCCCACCAAAGCAGCAAGAGCATCCCAAGGCTCTGGAAGCACCTCTGAAGGTGCCCATGCCAGCTCTGTCTGATGTCCTGGAAAATAAAGTCTTGCACCTTCCCCAAGCTGCAGCCACTGGCTTGAAAAGTGCCAGCAAAAAATCTCCCTATTTTCAGCACCTGCAGGTGTTTTAGGAATTCAGGGATTTCTGGGATGAAGCCAGGAAAAAGCAGACTGCCCTCTTTCAACGTCTGGCATCTGTCCTACATTCCCTGCCAGCCCACTCTTCCCTCCCTTCGTATTCCTAAGGATCTACAAATTGGCAGCAAATGCCCTCGGCCAGCCCTGCAAAATCCCAATGTTTGGCCATGGGCAGGTGAGTCTGGAGAAGCTCCCATCAGCAGGCTTTGCTCCACCCACAGCACAAAGCCCCCGGGCACGGTGTCACCCCAAACAGTCCCATCCTGGCACTGGGAGCACGGAGCAGCCAGGCTGGGCACGAGTGAGGGACACGGAGGGGAATGGGAAGAAGAGAGGGAAGCTGGGGGGCAAGGACACGGCTCAGCAGCCCCAGGGCTCATCCAAGGGCACCCCAGCAGCTGTAGAGGTGACCCAGGTGCCCAGGAAGGGTCAGAAGCACCTCGGGGTACCTGGGAATGTGTTTTCTGCCTCTGGGCATCAACCAGGAGCTGCCCCAAGTGAGATGGAGATCCCCTGAAAATTTTCTGGACCCCAACTGCTCCATACTTGTGGACACATCTGCTGCCTTAAAACACCCACAGGGCTGGCAAAAAAACCCCATAAATCCAAGCCACCAAAGAGAGATCATGTCCAAAGGGCCACGGAGATGCTGCAAGGGCTGGAGCCCCTCTGCTCTGGAGCCAGGCTGGGAGAGCTGGGGGGGCTCCCCTGGAGAGGAGAAGGCTCCAGGGAGAGCTCAGAGCCCCTTGCAGGGCCTGAAGGGGCTCCAGGAGAGCTGCAGAGGGACTGGGGACAAGGCCTGGAGGGACAGGAGCCAGGGAATGGCTCCCACTGCCAGAGGGCAGGGCTGGATGGGATATTGGGCAGGAATTGTTCCCTGGCAGGGTGGGCAGGCCCTGGCACAGGGTGCCCAGAGCAGCTGGGGCTGCCCCTGGATCCCTGGCAGTGCCCAAGGCCAGGCTGGACGGGGCTTGGAGCAGCCTGGGACAGTGGAAGGTGTCCCTGCCATGGTAGGAGGTAGGACTGGATGAGCTTTAAGGTCTTTCCCAACCCAAACCTTTCTGGGATTTTGTTCTTCTGTGGCTGAAAACTCCCATGGCACTGAGCTGAATTCTGTCTGCACAAGGGAGCTCCATCCTGGCAGGGCTTGGCTTTGCCACCCTTCCAGTGCTCTCCCACCCTGAGGTGTGTGAGTTTTGGAGACACCCATGTGCCCATGCTGCTGGCAGGAGCCAAGCTGATTTTCAAATAACCCCACTTCCCAACTACCCAAGTTAAGGCACACTTTCTAATTGAGAAACGACAAAAATAGGAGCTACCTCCTCTCTCCATTAATACAGTTATTAAACTGAGTACAGATTAATTGTGCATTTTAATAACCCTGAGCATGAATATTCATAACACATTTCTTGCTCATGTTCTAATTAAAACATACTAATAGAATAAGATGTAGCTGTCAGACAGTCTTTTTTTTTTTCCTCACGGTTTTCCTGCCACAGCCAAGAAGAGCTGATAGACATGAGCTGTCCTAAGCTTCAGCAGGGATAAAAATAATTTAACCACATTTAGGCTCAGAAAAAACATCCTTAGTGCAGCAATGAACCCTAGTAAAGGCTATGGATAAGTGTCCAGTGACACAGCAATGACAGCTGCTCCCACCCAGGAGGAACAGAACCACTTGGGACACACAAGTCCAACAAGAAAAGACAGGAGAGTGACAGGAAAGGGGAACTGTTTTACCTAAAGGAGGACAGATTTACTTCAGATACTGGGAGGAAATTCTCCCCTGGCAGGGTGGGCAGGCCCTGGCACAGGGTGCCCAGAGCAGCTGTGGCTGCCCCTGGATCCCTGGCAGTGCCCAAGGCCAGGCTGGACAGGGCTTGGATCAATCTGGGACAGTGGAAGGTGCCCCTGCCATGGCAGGGGTGGCACTGGATGGGCTTTAATGTGCCCCCACCCCAAACTATTCCAGGATTCTATGTAACAATATTAAAAGGGGGAAGAGTTTTGTGATCCACCCCACATCCTTCCAGCTCAGTTCCCAGCCTGTGCCTTCCAGCTGCCATCCAAGGGAGCCAAAAATGCTGCACCAAGAGAACTGCCCTGGTTTCAACAAGCAGAGCCCCCAGAGCCACCTGGGCACAGGTGCTGGTCCTTGAGCCCTGAGCTCTGAACGCCCCAGTCTGAGCACAGCACCTGGGGATGGTGTGAGAGGGAATGTGGCTCTGGAGGCAGCTCTGACCACCTGGACACAGCCAAGGACCCCACAACCTTTGTGTGAATGGGACAGGGTCAGGAGTTGGACCCAATGGTCCTTGTGTGTCCCTCCCAACTCAGGATACTCCAGGATTCTGTGGAAGGTCTCTTAGAACAAGGACAGTCTCTAACAATTGCTTAGCTCAAAGCAAAGCTCAAGGGGTGTGCAGCCACCTCTCCAGATCCAGAGGACATGCAGGGATGGAGAACAGGATGTTTTGCTCCTGAACCCTCTCAGATACTATTTGTAAAACAAATACAGAGCTTTTGCTCTTAAATCCTGTGTCAAGGGATACCCTGAGGAGAACATGCAGTGCTGGAAAGCTGCAGTGCTGCAGGCTCAAATCATGGAATGGTTGGATGGGAAGGGACCTCAAAGCTCATCCAGTGCCACCCCTGCCATGGCAGGGACACCTTCCACTGACCCAAGCCCCATCCAGCCTGGCCTTGGGCACTGCCAGGGATCCAGGGGCAGCCTCAGCTGGGCACCCTGTGCCAGGGCCTGCCCACCCTGCCAGGGAGGAATTTCTGGGATTTCTTCCTGTGACTCGAAATGTCTCAAAGGCACCTTGTTTTCACATGTCAGGAGGAGGAGGCAGCGAGGGACCCTCCCAGCAGCCCCAGGGCTGACACTGGGGGACACTGCTGGGGTCTCTGTGCTGCTGGAGCTGTGACTGAGCCAGGCTCAGTCTCTCCCTTCCCCCGGCCCCCACAATCTGCCCTCCCTAATCTGATTCCAGCAAAACGACTGGGCCAGGCTTTCCTTTTTTTGTTTGTTTGTTGTTGTTGTTGATGTTGTTGTTGTTTTTAAATTCTATTAAAAATATTTAGGCCAAATCCCTCCTGGGGCTGGAGGAGGTTTGGAAGCAGCTGTAGCTGCCATGAAGGTGGATCTTCCATCCTCAAGACAGACCACACAGTGCCCATGGTGGGGATTTGAGGGCCAGGAGGGAAATTCCAGCTCTGCAGCCACAGCAGTGCCCGAGGGCTGGAGCAGGACAAGGATGTGGTGGCAGCTGGGAGTAAAAACCCCAGAGCCAGCAGCTTTTCCAGCTCATGGAATACTTAGATCCATGGAATGGTTCGGGTTGGAAGGAGCCTTAAAGACCATCTAGTTCCAAGCACCCTGCCATGGTTATTTAAGGCAGAGAAGCCCTGCTCCCCACCTGCCTCCCTCAGGGGTGGGACAGCACAAGCCACCACAGGCAGGGCCACCGGTGCCACCGTAATTTGATTTGAAGCAGAGGTGACAGAAGGCTGCTTGATAAACACTTCCAAATTAAGCGGCTTTGTGTGCTAATCGCTCTGGCAATCAGCCCCACAGCAAAATCTCTGCTAAAAGGGATTGGAAATCAATAAAATTAGTTGACTAGTAATTAGCTTTAGTCCCAGGAAAACCAGCAAAGTTGTTTTTCCTGATGAGAGTTTGCTTCACTCAGTGAGGAACAACCCACCCTGGCATCCCCCAGGAAAGGCTCAGAGGTGCTGGCACAGCCCCTGCGAGGGAGAAGGGGGTGCTGGAAGCAGCTCCCAGAATTCCTGTTTATTTACCAGCCCCAACCACCCCCAAATAGGAAAAAACAGCTGTGAGTGGAAGGCAGCCGGAGCTGTTTACAGGACGTCGATTGTAGAGGGGACCATACAATTTGTTCACTTCCTTTTCCGGGTGCACGACAAAACAATTAAAATAAAAATAAGGGGGGGGGTGCAGATAAAAAAACCCACCCTGAACACCTGGAGGGCAGCACGAGGTCCCTGGCAATGCCACCCTGGAGGGCTCTGCTCATGGGGCAGGTCAGGGGATGTTTTATCCCCTTCACTGCCTTGAAATTTGAGATTGGACCAGAACTGACTGTCTGGGACAGTGAGGCTCAGCTGTTCTGCTGCTCTGGAAGTGACCAAGGCCAGGCTGGACAGGGCTTGGAGCAACCTGGGACACTGGAAGGTGTCCTGCCATGGCAGAGGGCTGGAATGTGCTGCCACTTCCTGACCTGTCCAGGGGCACCAAATGGGCCAGGTGGCATTTCCCTATGGGACAGGAGGCCAGGAAGGGCTGGAGCGGTGCCAGGCCTTGGCATGGAGCTGAGGGAAAGGTTCTTGGCCCCGAGGGTGCTGGGCACTGCCCAGGCTCCCCAGGGAATGGTCCCGGCCCCAAGGCTGCCAGAGCTCCAGGAGCGTCTGGACAGCGCTGCCAGGGCTGCTCAGGGTGGGGTTCTTGGGGTGGCTGTGCAGGGACAGGGCTGGGCTGGTGATCCCTGAGGGTCCCTTCCTGCTCTGGGCATTCCAGGATTCCATAAACAGATGCTCTGGACCAGGAGAGCCCAGGGACATCATCCCCCAGACCAGGCACCCTAAGGGGGGACACAGCAGCACCCACATTAAAGTCACAGATCCCTGCACCATTTCTGGGCCAGATTCTGCCCCTTTATCTTTGTGATGATGAATGAGCCCAGAACCCAAAGCCACGACAGGCCCATCCACCCCACACACACCCCTGATTCAGGGAAGCACCTGCTGCTGCCGCCCCCTCCCCAAATGTGCACTCAGGGATAATTTTTGACTTCAAAAAGCTGATGTCATCACTTTGGTGATTGTTAATTCCTCTGCTCAGCATCTGCTCGCCATCTCCTGCACTGTACTCCAGTTCAGCAGTTTCTGCACACACAGATGGGGTTTAGGAAATGTTTGGGGCTGGGGAAAAATAGGAGAGAACCAGGGAAGGAGTGGGGGGAAATGATCCACTCCCCACTGGCTTTCCATGAGGGATAACTATGGGGAGAAACTGAACCTACACCAAAACCAAACAAAGCCAAAAAGAGGGGAAAAGAGTCAAAGAAGCTCTTTAGCAACTCCTGGTCATTTGGAAGATGCTCTGGCATCACTGAAACTGCTCTCAAAGGACAGGGCAGGCTCCATGGCAGCCCCTGGGCTGGCTTTGGGGGTGCTGGTGTGGCACCCCAGAAACAGAATACTGGAATGTCCTGAGCCAGAAGGGATCCACAAGAGTCCAACTCCTGTCCCTGCTCAGGACACCCCAACAATCCCACCATGTGCATAAACACTAATAACTATATGCAATAATAAATGTACAAACCAGTGTCCTGCACAGGGGTGAGGAAATTTTGGAAAAACCAACAAAACCCAATAAGTAAATCAGGCCATCCCTCACTTTAGACACGAATCATATTTGCAAATGTAAAGGAAGGTCCCCACTGCATTTTTTACAGAGTGATTTTATGGCAATCAAAATAGAAGCTTGCATTTAAGTCATCATTAAGGAATTAATGACTTGGGCCAGCCTAAGTCTCATCAAGGCCTTGTAAAACGACAGCACAGGGTGCCCATGGTGGCACTGGGTCACAGCCATTGTCCCCTGGGTCCGGAACATGGCCAAGGACCTGACTCAGGGTGCCAAGGTTCATACCAGTAGTGAACTGTTGGGCTGCCCTCCTCCAGGAGAATGGGTCAGACTGGACAGGATTTATTAAACTAAAAAATGGGGAGGGATGGAGGGATGGATGATGGATGGATGGATGATGGATGGATGGATGGATGGATGGAGGGATGGATGGATGGATGGATGGATGATGGATGGATGGATGATGGATGGATGGATGGATGGACGGACGGACGGACGGACGGACGGACAGAAGCAGCCCTGGGGGAAGGACTTGGGGTGTTGGTGGCTGAGAGGCTCAGCCTGCCCCGGCCGTGGGCACCGACCCCAGAAACCCCCCCTGTGCTGGGCTGAGCCCCCAGCGTGGGCAGCAGGGGAGGGGGGGATTCTGCCCCTCGGCCCCGCTCAGGTGAGACCCCACCTGCAGAGCTGCCCCAGCCCTGGGGAACAGCAGCAGCAGGACGTGGAGCTGCTGGAGCCAGGCCAGAGGAGGCCACGGAGATGCTGCAAGGGCTGGAGCCCCTCTGCTCTGGAGCCAGGCTGGGAGAGCTGGGGGGGCTCACCTGGAGAAGAGAGGGCTCCAAGGAGCCTCTTCCTTCCCATGAGAGTGGTGAGGCCCTGGCACAGGATGCCCAGAGTAGCTGGGGCTGCCCCTGGATCCCTGGCAGTGCCCAAAGCCAGGCTGGATGAGGCCTGGAGCAGCCTGGGATAGTGGAAAGTGTCCCTGCCAGTGGCAGGGGTAGAATGGGATGGGCTTTGAGGTCCCTTCCAACCCAAGCTATTCTGGGATTCTGTGACAAAAATTCAGTAAGAGAAGTGAAGGCAGAGAGGCTTTTGGGCCTCCCAAATGCAGGGAAGATCCTGCTCCCTCCAGCAGGAAAGCCCCGAGAGCAGCAGCCAGTCCTTCTCCCAGCCCCTGGGAGAGCCAGCAAGATGCCACACGGAGAAAGAAAACAAACCTGTGACGACAACCAGAGGGAAGAAAATAAACTTTAAAGCTCAAAACACTTCCCCCAGCTGTAAAAACAAAGGCCAGCAGTGACCAAACACGAGCACAAAGGAGCGGCAGGAGAAGGGGATGGAGGATAACACAGCCAGGGCTTTCCAAAGGTCATCAGCCTGCGGGACGAACCCGCCGTGTCCCTTGTCCCCAGACTCTTCAGGACAAACTATCCACGTCCCTCATCCCCAGCCTCCATCCAAGCCTGACAGCCCTGCAAGAAGCAGGATGTCAAGGAGGGTCCAAGGGACAAAAGTGCAGGGAAACGGACCAAGAATAACACTGGGCTGAGTCAGACCCACAACAGGTGTCAGAGGAGCTGCTTTTCTTCCCCGGCCCTCAGATCAGTTGTGTTCTGGAGGGGTAGCTCTGCTCCCTCCGTGCAGATGGAAACAGAGACCCAAGGTGAGGTGACAGTGAGGACCCACAGCCAGGCTGGCCAGCCCTGTGGTGCCACTGCAGTGTGACACGGTGGGTGACAGGGACCACAGAAGCTGGGAGAGCACAAGGGATGTCCCAAAGCTCTGGGAGTAGCTCCTCCACAAGGAGGTGGCCAGACCCAAACCTGTGGGACCCCTTTTACAGAAAGGTGTCACACAGCACAATGTCTCTGTCATTAAAGAATCATGGAGAGGTTTGGGTTGGAAGGGATGCTGAAGCCCATCCAGTGCCACCCCTCCTATGGCAGGGACACCTTCCACTGTCCCAGGCTGCTCCCAGCCCCAATGTCCAGCCTGGCCTTGGGCACTGCCAGGGATCCAGGGGCAGCCCCAGCTGCTCTGGGCACCCTGTGCCAGGGCCTGCCCACCCTGCCAGGGAACAATTCCTGCCCAAGATCCCATCCAGCCCTGCCCTCTGGCAGTGGGAGCCATTCCCTGGGTCCTGTCCCTCCAGGCCTTGTCCCCAGTCCCTCTGCAGCTCTCCTGGAGCCCCTTCAGGCCCTGCAAGGGGCTCTGAGCTCTCCCTGGAGCCTTCTCCTCTCCAGGGGAGCCCCCCCAGCTCTCCCAGCCTGGCTCCAGAGCAGAGGGGCTCCAGCCCTTGCAGCATCTCCGTGGCCTCCTCTGGCCTGGCTCCAGCAGCTCCACGTCCTGCTGCTGTTGTTCCCCAGGGCTGGGGCAGCTCTGCAGGTGGGGTCTCACCTGAGCGGGGCAGAGGGGCAGAATCCCCCCCTCCCCTGCTGCCCACGCTGGGGGCTCAGCCCAGCACAGGGGGGGTTTCTGGGGTCGGTGCCCACGGCCGGGGCAGGCTGAGCCTCTCACCCACCAACACCCCAAGTCCTTCCCCAGGGCTGCTCCTGATCCATTCTCCCATAAAAGCACGACAGCCCCATGGAGAACCTTCCTTATTTCTGCCTCACACACCCTCAACAACATCAACCCATTTGCTGTCACAAAACCATTGAAATTCAGTAAATATGGGGTAATTCCTAAAGCCAGGGGTTATATTCCATTAAACAGAAAGCTTCAGGGAGAAGAGTGAGTGTAAATCCACATCCTGGTTTTTCCAGGTCATTTATTGTGCCACAGAGCTGCACACTCCTGGCAGGGCAGACACTCCACACTCACACATGGATTGCTGTCCGAAGGGAGAAAACTCATTCTGCTGAGTGAGCAAGGGAACTCAGCAGCCTGGAGGCAGGACTGAAACACACCGGGTCCCCTGGGACACTCTCAGTGACCTCTTGTGCTCCTCCAGCCATGGGGTGTTTTGCACACCCCCACAGATGCACGGAGGAGCTGCAACACCCCAACTTACCCCACTTAGCAGCACCCACCTCTACTTCCGCTCTGATTTGCATCTTTCCAAGTATTGTTTAATTTGCAATGTAAAATCAAATTACAGCCGCAGAGATGCAACCGGAACACTGGGGAACAGAAATCTTCTCCCACTTGGTTTCCATTACTCACCGAGAAGACTAATGGGGACAGAAGCTTGTTTACTTACAAGTGACCAAAAAACCCCCAGAAGTTTGCCAGAGAGGCATTTGAGATCAAACAGGCAGGCAGTGCCAGCCGTGTGTACGTGAGCCCTCCCAGCCCTGCACTGCTGCAGCCCTACAGGTAGGGAGGCCAGGGGCTGTTAAAAATTAGACAAATTAAGGATGGCTTCCAAATAATGTGGAAATTATGTGGGGAAGTGGCCAAACACACGTACACCCCACCGGGGTGGCCTTGGCAGTTTGTTTGTGAGCCTCCTCTCAGCGGGGAGAGGGCTGGTGGGGAATGACTTCTGCACTAAAGCAGAGTCCCTGTGAGCTCCCTCGGGGAAAACAGCCCCCAAAGGGGAGAGTGACGCAGCCAGGGGTGGCTATTGCAGCCCAGGGCTGTGATCCTGCGGGTGCTGGGCCCCTCTGGATGCCCCCAGGGCGCAGGATGCGGCCGTGGCCCGAGAGCCAGCACTGGCCCAGACGATGATTCAGCCCACAGGAAGGATCATCTCAGAAGAATTGTTGGACACAATGAGGAAAACTTTCCCAAACAAAGCCTTCTCAGCACCACCTGCCTCCCTCCCTCAGCCGCGAGTAACCTCTAGGCTCTGGTCACCACAACAAAAGTCCGTGTTTTTGTTTTCCCCTTTCCCAAGGTGAGTGCTCCTGGGGCACAGCAGGCTCAGGATTCCATCCTGGCCCCCAGGAGCAACACAGAAGCTGCCAACAAAGCCCCTGGCCATGTCCAGTTACAGCCAGCAACCTCAGGGCTGCAAACTTCAGGAGCTGGATATACCCAAAATATACGAGCCAGGCTTCCTAAGGAATCCCTAAAGCAAATCCACGGGTCAGAGCACACCAGGTGCAGAGTTTTGGGGATAACTGCCTTTACACCCAAGGAGTTCTCCCTCCCAGACAGAAGCTCTTACAGAATTTGGTCCATGTGACACCACACAGTGAGGTATTTACCTGAAGAACAATTTAAAGACAGATGTGACCTATTTAGAGCTCTGCCAAATATTTCTGTAATTGAATAGACCATTGATTATTTAAATTGCATTAAAAAGGGCTGAATTCAATCCACTTGCTCCTACAAAGCACCATTTCCATGAACCACAACTCTTTTTCCCCCTCTTTAAACATAAACACTTCAAGATGTTCACTTGTCCCTTGCCCTGAAAGGATCCACATCTTTGTATAACCATACCCCATGCCCTAAATTCCCTTTGTAGCCCTAAAGCCAAAAGGACAAGTCACAGGAAGAGTTTACCTGAAGACAAATCCCCACCCATCAGCTTTAAGGCTACCAAGGCCTCTGGTGTGTGTGGGGCAGGGCCATCAGCCCTCATGGCCTTGGCAGGAGTCACTGATGCGTGGCACTGTGGCTTTAGGCTGCCCATCAGCCCTCGAGACCTTGTTTGCCACACACTGCTCAGGGGACACCAAAAAGTTGCTCCAGCCCCTCGTGCCCTCGTCTCCTTGTCCCCAAACCCAGCTGCCAACACTCATCTCCAAGCAGTGCCTAAACACTGCTGGAGGGATTAAGGCACAGAGCTGGTGGGGAGGAAGGTTTTATAAATGTCAATGTGTCACCTGGTTTGGGACGTAGAGAAGTGCTCGGGGCAGCCCCAGGGAGAGGACAGGACAGAGCCAAGGGCAGCCTGGATCCGAGCTGTGTGTGATGGATCGTGGTGGCCCCAGCTCTGGCTGGCACGTGCCACCCTAGACAGGTGCTGCCAGGCTCCTCCTGCCCTGCGAGGGGCAGGGAGTGCATGGCTGAAGGAGCAAAGGGAGCCCACCCTCAGCATCCCTGCAGGCTGGGCACCGACTGTCCCTGGGCAAACGGTGGCACGGGTGAGGTGCCAGTAGATGGCACTCAATGTGTAGCACGGATCCTCCTCTTTCCCAGGACTAACCAGCACCTTTCTCCTCCCTGCACATTTCAAACCATTTCCTGGGTGCAGCTTTGGCATCACTCAACCATGGCTGGCAGGAGCTGGTGCTCCTTGGTCTCCTCCCTTGTGCTGGGCAACAAAAAAAGCCCTGGAAAAAACCCCACTGCCAGCCCCTTGGAAACCCCACAGACCTCAGGAAAGCAGATTTTACGATTTTTATTGACATCTCTTATGTTACCCTGGGCACACCCTGGCCATTGTTTGGGCTGTGGATAGGTGACCCCGGGAAGGTGGGAGGCAGTTTGCCCTCCCTGCTCCACAGCCAGCATGGCAAACCCACAGCAGCATCAGCCTGGCCTCACAGCTCATCCCAGCCCTTCCAGGGCTCCCTGAGGCTCAGAACAAACTGGAGACAAAAAGAGACCCATTAGATTATCTTGTCTGTGTCTCCTCTACATGAGGCTTCGATTTCTGGTGCTTTTGTCAAGCCAAGCACTAACACTCCTTATCAGGAATCCTAATACAACTGTCTAGGAAAATTGACCATTAACAAGCTCCTCTGATATTTTGCTCAAAGATTGCTTTCTTTTAACTATCAGAAGCTCAAAGAAATATTTTCCTACATGAACAAAAAGAGCTGCAGCAGTTAAAAACCTGGAGCTGCAGTTTGCTGGGATGGTGAGAGGCTGAGCTCACCACTGTGGATGAGAAGCTGCTGTCTCAAAGGAAAGTGGCTGCATTTTCAAATGCAAGTTTGAAACAAAAAACAAAAAAAATTGGATGTATAAAAATGAGAATGGGAAAAAAAAAAGCACGCCATTCCCAGACTAGTGCTTCAAGGAAAACAAAGACCAGTCATCCCCAAATCCCTGGACTGCCTCCAGCATGTGAGCTCTGCTGGCAGCTCCCACCTCTGCTCCGGGGACACCCAGGGCCATGCTGGCCCCTGACAAAGCTGCCTCCAGATCCTCACTGCACCGGCTTCCTGAGGGGCTCAGGGCAAGGCAGCACTGGCTGCTGTGGGAGGAAAGGGCTCTTCTCACCCTGCATTTCTCTTGAGTGAGTTCTGGGCTTGCTGGACTTTCCAGGGGCTGCTGAGCGTGTAAGGCAGCAGGAAACCCAAAGAAAATCGGTTCCCCATTTGGAGCACAACGTGCCCCAGAAGCCCCCAAGATGGGGCAGGCCAGGATGGACGGGAAGAGGAAGATCTCAGCTGGCAGCTGGTTTGCAAAACCACAGCCCCACACCTTTGCCTCTCAGAGCCCCAGCGCTGGTGCCACCACGGCACAGGGAGCAGGGACAGGCTGGAGGGAATAAACTGCCCTGGCTGCTCCAACCAGAGCCCTCATTTCCCGACAGAATCAGGGGGAAACAATCTGTTATCAATCTCTCTGGTGCCCAGGATCCACCACACTCTGGAGCTGTTCATCCAGCTCCTGCCCACACTGCTGTGGTCAGGGTGAGGAGCACACACCAACCTCTGCTCACCTCTGGCACAGAGCTTGAACTCTCTCAGAGAGTAACACAATTGTTTGGGTTGGAAGGGACCTTAAAAGCTCATCTTGTTCCACCCCCTGCCATGGGTAGGGACACCTTCCACTATCCCAGGATGCTCATGGGAACCTGCTCCTGGGCTTGCACAGCTCTGTCCACCCTGCAATTCCCCCTGATCTTGCAGCATCCCAAAGCCTGAGCTGCTCCCTGGCATCCCAGAGAGAGCCCAGTCTGCACCCAGGATGCTGCCTCACCTACAAACCAGCCCATGTTTATTTAAAACTCCGAGGTGCAGATTTCCCACGGTGTCCCTGTACCCCACCTCAGTTCAAAGCAGGCTGCACATGCAGCAGCGATTCTGATGAAGTGGTTCCTCTTAAGTTACAACTCCACACACACAAAAAACTCCAATCAAAGCCAGACCACCTCCAGGGAGCTCTGCCTTGTTTGATTCATATCTAAAACCACCTGAAATAAAAACCATCCCATGAGCCCCTTGTAGTGCAAGGAAACCCCACACCCAGGCCATGTCACCACAGCAATTAACAACACAGCAATTAACTGTGCCAGCGATGGGCTCACGGTGTGGGGGCCATGGGTGACCCTACACAGGACAGCCTCAGCTGGCACCTGAAC
Source organism: Urocynchramus pylzowi (assembly GCA_013397555.1). Lineage (NCBI taxonomy): Eukaryota > Metazoa > Chordata > Aves > Passeriformes > Fringillidae > Urocynchramus > Urocynchramus pylzowi. Next base: position 68,499 of record VZRH01000844.1, read on the forward strand.
TTTGTGCTGTGTTCCCAGCCTCCAGACCCCTCTCCTCCTGCAGCCCTGTTCTGGTCACAGCTGTAGGAGGAGAGGGGTCTGGAGGTTGGGAACACAGCACAAAGTTCTGTTCTGGTCACAGGTTTAGGGGACTGGGGCACACACAGTGTGAAGGCAGCAGACAAAGCTGAGCTATTCCTGCTCCCAAAAGGGTTGGGTGTCCTCAAGCAGCTTTAAGGCTCTCAGTTCCTGCCCAACAGCACCAAAAAGTACCCAGAAGGAGAGGAAGAAGATCCCTGCACAATTCCAGCGCGACCCTCCACAGCCCACCTGCCACCCAATCCCTCGAGAGTACAACTCCCAGCCGACCCACTACAAACCACCCTTCACACTCCATCCCTCCAGCCTTTACCAAAACATCCTGCCAGCTGTGTGGCAGGAGCACGTACCCCTGGACAGCTTGTTCTGGGCTGCCATGTCCCCGGAGCGCGGGCAGTGAGCAGCCCGCTCCCAGCCGAGCGCTCCAGCCCAGCCCCGGGAGGGAGGAGCAGCTCCCGGTGCTCTGTCCTGTCCTGCCCACCACTGCCTGCCTTTGTTTGGGGACTGCAGAGAGTTCACTGCTGGGACAGGCAGAGGCACGGGAAGCAAAGTTAATGAAGTTTATGGGGCGGATCAGGTTTACCAAGGACTTTATGAAGTGCTGCCTGGAGAGCAAAGAGCAAATGGACAGCATCCCTTCCAGTTCAGGATTGTTCCTAGGGAACCCTGAAAAAAATCATCCAAGTGCTTCAGTCCTGCTCTGATCTACAGATGAGGGTGGGCAGGCCCTGGCACAGGGTGCCCAGAGCAGCTGGAGCTGCCCCTGGATCCCTGGCAGTGCCCAAGGCCAGGCTGGACACTGGGGCTTGGAGCAGCCTGGGACAGTGGAAGGTGTCCCTGCCATGGCAGGGTTGGCACTGGGTGATCCCTAAGGTCTCTTCCAGCCCAAAGCACTCTGTGACCCCATAATGTTCTCGTTATCTCCTTGCCAGGAGCTCTTTAAAGGCCAGGTCAGCACCAGTGCTGCAGCTGGAGCAGTTTTTGCCCTCTCACAAAAGCCACCGCCACCCAATCCTGCACAGCTCTGCCATGGTGATCCAGGGACTCCTTTGGCACAGCCCTGGGCACTGGTTATTGTTTGGCTTTCCTTTATCTGCAGATCTCAAAGCATTTTGTAATTGTTAAACCTCGAAGCCTCTCCAGGGAACAAAACTCTTTCTGCTATTGTACAGATGGAGAGACTTGCCCAAAAACGAGGGCAGAGCTAAGGGAGGCAGCAGAGCCCAGAGCTGAGCCAGCTCAGCTTTTTATTGGCACAAAGTACAGTGGCACAGATTATCCCTGGAAGACCTGCGTGGACAAACACAACTCCTGGGAGAGGCACTCACTCTCCAGGTGGGAAAGCCTGGCATGCTGGAGCACCCAAAAATTTATTTACAACTGGTGCTCCAAACCACAACGTCTCACCCATCTTTCAGTTTTCTTTTTTGGGTTAAAAAAAAAAAAAAAAAGGCAAAAAAAACCAACTCAAAAAAACCCCAGTTCTATAGTTTCAACTTTTTAGAAAATTATTTAAAGAATACAGAACAAAAAACCACAATGATTTTAAAAATACAAAGCAAGCTGGGGGAGAAGGGCTCTTCTCTATTTCTGAGCTGACCCAGGAGGGCTGGGCAGAGCAGGGAGCTGGGGGAGATGCTCCTGCCTGACTTTCAGGTCCTGCTGGCCAGGAGGAGCTCCCGTCTTTTCACCCAGCTTTATTTCTCATGTACAATTTAATGAACCTGAGGGCCAGCAGGAATTGGGAATTCAGTGTCACCCAGCATGGCTTTGCCCAGAGCTCCAGGGAAACCCTGCAGAGCCAGATGGGATGGAATTGTAGCAGCACTTCACCCAGGACACCACTCAGTGCCTGTAAGCTCCAGCTAAGGGAGAAACCCCAAATCACTGAGTGTCTGGGATGGGAAGGAGCTAGCACAAGGGTGCCCTGGCAGCTGGAAAACCTCAGAGGAACGAAGACAAGCAGCAGCAGGAGCAGCCCAGCACGGGCATCCTCTGGGATGCACTAAGCTGCTCCACTCGGGCTGCAAGGGTGTCGGGAGCAGCTCCCACAGGAAGCGAGTGAAGTACCAGGCCTAAGGAACCTCCAGGGGTGACTAAAACAAGCAACCAAAAAGAACCCCAGAAGTTTGCTGTGAACTCATGATTCCAGACATCACTTCCCTGAGATGCCTCAATTCCCAGACCCTTCTCAAAACATCACCTCTCCCCCAAACCCAGGATCTCAGGTGACAGACACTCCTCCAGTTTCTGACCTACACCTGGTGCTCTGCACCACAGGAAACCTGGAAGAGCAAAACTGGCCATGAAGAAGGCATGGAGTGACAGGACAAGGAGGAATGGCTTCCCACTGCCAGAGGGCAGGGTTAGATGTGATTTTGGGAAGAAATTCTTCCCTGTGAGGGTGGGCAGGCCCTGGCACAGGGTGCCCAGAGCAGCTGGGGCTGCCCCTGGATCCCTGGAAGTATCCAAGGCCAGGTTGCATGGGGCTTGGAGCAACCTGGGACAGTGGAATGTGTCCCTGCCCATGGCAGGGGGTGGAACAGGATGAGCTTTGGGGTCCCTTTCATCCCAAACCAGTCTGGAATTCTGTGAAGAGCATGTAAAAACCCCACAGGACAGAATTCAGGACTCATTTTCCATTCCAAGCTGCTCATAACCAAGTGGTGTTTCCAGCATGACAGAACTCCACTTGGATCAACCTCACGCTTCCCTGCAGAGCCAGGCAGCTCCTGGAAAGTCAGCACAGGGACAGCAACACCTCAGTGCCACAAGCCCTGCAAAGGGTGAGCACCAGAACTGCCAGCCTCTTCTAGGGCCTCCCTGCAGCTTGGGAAGGAACCAGAGCTGGAGGGGACACGAGGCAGCTCTTGGTGACCCATGGGGAGAGGCTGGGCAGAGACCTCCAGGCACCTCAGCCAGAAACAGCAGCTTCAACAGCCAACAAGGCCCAAGTTGTGAGTTCTGAACCGATGGAAACCGAGAGGACTGAGCAGGGTCTCTGCTGCCCACAAGGCAGTCCAGGCTCCTTCCCCTTCAGCTGTTTCACCCCTGGTCGGTTCTGCAGCTGCCCCAACCTCAGAGGCTGCTCCTCACATCATGGCCAGGCAGCAGAAAGTGAAGGAAACACAGCTGGGACAGGCTCCATTGAGGCTCCACACTTGGCCAAAAGGGAATTGGATTCAATCAAACCCAAATCAGGAGTCTCAGGTGTGAAGGTCAAGCAAGAAGGTGCAAAGTGGAGCTCTTTGGGTGAGGAGAAGCTGTGGATGGCAGCCTCAGGATGCTGGGGATGCTCCCCAAGGAAGCTCAACATGCAGGACCCCCCCTCACAGTTCAGATCAGCTCAGCTGGCCAAACCCACCCTACCCTTTCTCTCCATCCTGCACCTTCACTCCCCACTGATTTCCATGGAAGTGCTTTATTAATTAATTAAAGTGGTGATGGCTGCTGGGCTTCATGATACCAACAGTGAATCAACAGCAGGTGGGTGGGCAAAGAGAAGGGGGACAAGAACCAGGAGAGCTCCAGGGTTTGGGCAAACACTGCCCAGATGGGATCACTGCCACTGGGAGAGCAGCCATCACCTGAGGACAGGGGCTCAGGACTCACTCCTTCCACGCCCACCACTGCCACACCACCAAGGCTGGCTGTGCCAGGATGGAGATGGCTTTTGCTCTGCACATCCCTGGGCTCAGGTGATACCTTTGGATTGTCCCAAGTGACCCTTCAGAGATGCAGAGACAACAAGACCGACCCAGAGCTCCATGGTGCAATCCCAGACCAGACTAACCCTGCTCCAGGCATGCACTTCCCATGCCAAAGCATCCACAGGGTACAGAGGTGAGAGTCCTCCCATTAATGGCACAGCCAGAGCCTCCTGCCTCAGTGCCCAGCATCTATGAGGCCAGAGAGCCTCTCATGCCATGGGAAGGTGCCCCAGCCCTCCTGGGGCACAGCCCCCAGCCTTTCCTGGGAGAGATTCTAGAGTTAAAGCAACACCGGTAGTGGGATTGTCAGCAGCACAAATGCACAATCAGGAGGGGAAGATGTGGGGGGAAAGCATCCAACTGGCAAATATAATACTTGGAAGGAAAAGTAGATTTTTAAAAAAATAAAAAATGAGGGGGTGGCAAAAAAAAAAATCTCAGGAAGTCATCTAGTCATTCCTGCTCTTTGCAGAAACAATAGACTCAGGATGCTGGCTAAGTTATAAATAATCCTGCTGGCTACACAACACAAATCCAAGACAGGAGCAGGGTAACTATCAGCTCCATGGAAAGTGAGTCACTACCTTCTTACAGCATTCCCAAAAAGGGAAAACACCATGGCCCCACTCCTGCTGTGCTCCACTGGCCAGGACCCCATCCCAGGGGCAGGAGCAGCTCAGTGACACAAGGTGGTGACACAATGTGTGACACCCTGAGCCACAGTGAGCTCCAGCAGCGGTGAGGGTGAGCCCAGAGCAGAGCAGGACACACAACCTGACACTCACAGAATCCTGGAATATCCTGAGCTGGAAGGGACCCTCATGGATCACCAGCCCAGCCCTGTCCCTGCACAGCTACCCCAAGAACCCCACCCTGAGCATCCCTGGCAGCGCTGTCCAAACGCTCCTGGAGCTCTGGCAGCCTTGGGGCCGGGACCATTCCCTGGGGAGCCTGGGCAGTGCCCAGCACCCTCGGGGCCAAGAACCTTTCCCTCAGCTCCATGCCAAGGCCTGGCACAGCTCCAGCCCTTCCTGTCCCTGTCCCAGAGCAGAGCTCAGCCCCTGCCCCTCTGCCTCCCCTGGGGAGGAGCTGCAGCCCCCGAGGAGCCTCCCCTCAGTCTCCTGTGCTCCAGCTGAAGGAGCCAAGTGCCCTCAGCCGCTCCTCAGACCCTTCCCCAGCTCCGTGTCCCTCCTTTGGGCACTCTCCAACACCTTTGGATCTTCTGACTCTGCGGGATCAGTGGCAAGAAAGTTCAAATTGGGGAAAATAATGGGAAGCCACCAACTCCACAACATCCTTCTCTTTTTAGAAAGGAAGTTGCCATTGTGAGATGCTTTGGCTGAGCTGTTTTCCAGATTCCTCCTCTGAACCTGAGAGCAAGCACAGATGAGCAAAGCCAACATGCCTCAAGATGCTGGTGGAACTGCCCCAGGAATGGTGAGTGTGCCAGGGCCTCTGTCCCAAGCACAGCCCTGCAGGAGGGACACTGCCCCTCTGGCCTGGCAGCTCTCAGGGCAAAGGGAAGATGCATCTTTTAGGGCACCCAGAACATCTTTGTCACTTCTCTGTGTTTGTGGCTGACCAGGACACAGAGCACAAAGTGCAGCACCCAGGACCAGGGTGTCCCTGCATGGCCACAGCCCCCAGGAACCCTCATGGCAAGAATAGAACATGGAATCATGGAATGGGTTGGGTGGAAAGAGACCTCAAAGCCCACCTCATTCCACCCCTGCCATGGGCAGGGACACCTTCCACTATCCCAGGCTGCTCCAAGCCCTGTCCAACCTAGCCTTGGAAACTTCCAGGGATGGAGAGCCCCCAACCTCTCTGAGTAACTGATAACGGGAAAGAGCTTCCCAACTGGAGACTTGGAAGTGACATAAGTTCTCCTTTCTTTAAGAAAAAAAAAAAAAAAAAAAAAAGCTTCCTGACTTGTTATTCCATTACCCAAATCTGGAAATGTAATCATATTAGTTCAGCTGCATTAACACAACAAAAAACCCCAACAAAAACTGTCTTAAAAATTGAATTGATCTCCAAGGAGTGAAGAGAAAGGAGAACAAAAGTCAGAAACCCAAAGCAAGCAGCTCCCCCTGTGAGCACCATGGCCAGCCCGGCACCCAAGACACTGTCTGACGACAGATTCACAGAGGATGTGAAATAAGCAGGATGTGATGTAAGTTTTAAGAGCTTTTTTTGCCAGGTAGGTGAGGTAAAAGGTCAGTAAGAGCCATGTGAGCACACCCAGCTCAGCAACGTAACGCTGAGTTTGTCACAGAGCTTAACTCAGCTTAAACAGACCTCAGTCAAGGGGAAAAATCCAGCCTCGAGCCAAGTGGGAAGTCCAGGCAGCTCTGAGGGACTCTGGTGATGTGCAGAGTTGGCTCAGCAACCCTCTGGCTCCCAAAGCCTCCAGCAGCACAAGCAGCACCAAAGCCCTGCTCCTGTCCTCTGGTACCTGGGGAGCACTGCCCAAACCACAGCCCTGTGTGGGAAGAGGCTTGGAGCAGCCACTGCTCCAGCTGAAGTGAAAAACCAAAAAAGCCTCAATCCCCAGCCTGGGGGCTGCAGCCAGGGCCCTTTCAGGGAGCAGCAGGAACAACGTGAGGGGCTCCTGCACAAACCACCTGATGGGCTGGGAAAGTGCACTGAATGCCACTGGGTTTGGGCTGAAAGCTCATCCAGTGCCACCCCTGCCATGGCAGGGACACCTTCCACTGTCCCTGGCTGCTCCAAGCACCATCCAGCCCGGCCTTGGGCACTGCCAGGGATCCAGGGGCAGCCACAGCTGCTCTGGGCACCCTGTGCCAGGGCCTGCCCACCCTGCCAGGGAACAATTCCTGCCCAATATCCCATCCAGCCCTGCCCTCTGGCAGTGGGAGCCATTCCCTGGGTCCTGTCCCTCCAGGCCTTGTCCCCAGTCCCTCTGCAGCTCTCCTGGAGCCCCTTCAGGCCCTGCAAGGGGCTCTGAGCTCTCCCTGGAGCCTTCTCCTCTCCAGGGGAGCCCCCCCAGCTCTCCCAGCCTGGCTCCAGAGCAGAGGGGCTCCAGCCCTTGCAGCATCTCCGTGGCCTCCTCTGGCCTGGCTCCAGCAGCTCCACGTCCTGCTGCTGCTGTTCCCCAGGGCTGGGGCAGCTCTGCAGGTGGGGTCTCACCTGAGCGGGGCAGAATCCCCCCCTCCCCTGCTGCCCACGCTGGGGGCTTAGCCCAGGACACAGCCAGGAGTGGAGCTGCCACCAAAAACAAGTTGCTAAGAGTAAATCTAATTCCTCTCCCTCGTGGGGCTGGAGCTCCAGCACCTCACAGGCCTTGCAATGACCACCCAGCCAGACAAATCCAGCTTGGGAGGAAAGTGTGAGCATTTTGAACCACGGGACAAGAAATGAAGGAACCCTGCTTTAAATTTTTTTCCTCAGAAAGGAAAAAAAAAAAAAAAACCAACCAACCATATGTGATGGGGAGGCACATCCACCTTCCCACAGCTTTTCGGGCCATTCATCATTTGGATAAAATCCAGTTTCACATTGAAATTCAGCTGGACTTTCAAATGCAAATCCGAGGAGGAGAGCAACATATGGTAGAGGTTAGTGCGTATTTTTCCTAATTAGATGGCAAACTGCTGCTTTGTATAACAATGTTAACAGGGCAGGAGGAGCCTTTGCAAGGGAGACCACAGCACTGCAGAATAAAATGTCCCAGAAAGCAGAAGGGGCCCAGGCCACCCCCGCTCTCAGGGAAGGTCATGCACTCACCGCCACAGGAGGGGTTTTGTCACTTGCCAAAAGTGAGATTTGTCCCCCAGCTTGGGAAGGATGAGGCAGAAAGGTAAGAGAGGGGACTGGCAACACCAGTGACCCCAAGGCCTGTCCTGAAGGACTTCGGCTTCTTCCAGGTCAGGTTGTCCCCAGGGGCACTCCTGGGTGCCACACACACACACCTGGGAGGGCTTTTGGAGGGGGAAAACGTTACCAATTTCTCACCCCAGGGGCCAGGGATAGAGGAATGATGGGCAGAAGATGCTTCAGAACTCCCTGAGAAGGGGAGGAACAGCTCTGCTTTAAGCAGTGCCCAGAAGCCACCACCAAACCTGCCCCAGAAGAGGGTTTGGTGCCACCACCAGAGGTGACCCCAGAGCCACATCCAGTGCCCACAGACAGGACATCACCCACTCTCCTGGAAGGTTATTCCCAGCTAGGACAAGTCAAGGTTTATAGATGACTGTCCCTTGCCCTACTTGGTCCCAAAAAAGCCACCTCCTCATGTCCCTGTGTGCTGGAGGCTGCCCTCCCTCTCAGCCTTGGCCCCAGAGGCTCTGATACGAAGCTCATTTATTTATTTTCAGTCCCTGTCTAACCAGGCAAACTCCCCTGCTAGAAAAAGCTTATGCCACATTAACTTCACCTCCTTCTTACTCCTGACGCAATCCCCAGCTAAATTTAGAGGAAGACATTGCCTGAGGTCACTTTGGAGGTGGGGATGTGCTTCCCAGGTTTCACAGGCAGATGGACAGTGTTTTTTAGATTTTTCTCCCTGCTGGCTTTGGAGCTGGGCCTACCTGGCGAGTTAATTGAAAAATTCAGGATTAAAAAATGAGGGCAGATGTCCTGGACTCTTTCCCTTCTTTACTGGGGGAGTGAGGCACTGGAGGCAACTTCCCTCCGGAAACATTAATCAGGGCAGGGAGAGGAGCATCCAAACAGCCACTGCAGAAACTCTCAAAAGCTGAACCAAGAAATCTCCTCTCATGCCTCAGATTTTCCCTTTCTGATGTTAGTTCAGATGTACTTCCACCCTGCAAGACAGGGACAGACAGACCTGGATCTCTGCAACCCATTGGCAAAACCCCCCTGCTCCATCCTCCCCCAAACTCGAGGTAAATCCCTGTTTGGATGGCAAAGACAGAATGGCCTCTGTGGCTGCTCCTGGGGGGACACACCTGGGACACCCCACCAGTTTGAATGCTGCTCAGGAGTTGGATCCTCTGGCAGAAAAACCCCAAACAGTGACACACCTGTGGGCACAATGACATCTTTGGGCACTGCTTTGCTGTGATGGGGGGGTTGGCTCGGGCCCCACTCCCTGGGGAGGGAGCATTGTGGGGGTTCTGCTCCCAATTTGTCCCCCAAAAGGGCTCTCTGCTGTCACACAGCCCCGTTTTGGGGCCACGAGGGCTCCATGCCTGGCTTGCCTCAGGTGATCCCAAATCCTCAGCTGTACTCCCAGGCCCCTGTACAATTACACATTCAGCACCACAATGTATTTCAAACTGCATTTCATGCCTCATTTGGCAACAAAATTAATTAAACTCTAAGTCACCACTGAAGGAGTGCAGCACCTCTTCCCTCTGTGGGTGTATAACTCAATTTGTTGAAGCTAATGCGCTAATCAAAGCTTGCCAGGTATTTGGGGACCTCTGGCAGAGGGGGCTCTGAAGTGCACAGGATGGGCTGTGCATGGAGGGGACCAGGCACTGACAGTCCAAGCACAGGGCCTGCCACCAGCCTCTGAAAAAGCTCAGATTTCCTAAAATGCAATCCCCTCCTCCACCAGCACCAGGCACCTGCAGTGTGGCCAACTTATCATCCCAGGGCTTTGTGGGTCTGGGAGCTGCCTGCTGGCTGGAAATCACAGAATGCTGGAATATCCTGAGTGGGAAGGGACCCTCAGGGATCACCAGCCCAGCCCTGTCCCTGCCCAGCCACCCCAAGAACCCCACCCTGAGCATCCCTGGCAGCGCTGTCCAAACGCTCCTGGAGCTCTGGCAGCCTTGGGGCCGGGACCATTCCCTGGGGAGCCTGGGCAGTGCCCAGCACCCTCGGGGCCAAGAACCTTTCCCTGAGCTCCATGCCAAGGCCTGGCACAGCTCCAGCCCTTCCTGGCCTCCTGTCCCTGTCCCAGAGCAGAGCTCAGCCCCTGCCCCTCTGCCTCCCCTCGGGAGAAGAAGCACCAAGAGGATCACTGCCATCCTGGCTTCCCAAGCTGATCAGATTCAGGCTGCTGCACAGATCCAGCTGAGCTTGGGATGTGCCAGGGAAACCACGGCACCCGTTCCTGGCACTGCCCAGGTCCCTCATCCTGGCCACACAGGAACTGGTGGGCAATTCAGTGCCCCCACTCCCAGCTGTTTGGAGGTGCTAGGAGAGGGCAGGATATCCCAGCCCAGACAGATGGGAATCCAACAGGCAGACAGAACCATGGAGTGATTAGAGTTGGAAGGGACCTTAAAGCTCATTCCCACCCCTGCCATGGCAGGGACACCTTCCACTGTCCCTGGCTGCTCCCCTGTCCAGCCTGGCCTTGGGCACTGCCAGGGATCCAGGGGCAGCCCCAGCTGCTCTGGGCACCCTGTGCCAGGGCCTGCCCACCCTGCCAGGGAACAATTACTGCCCAATATCCCATCCAGCCCTGCCCTCTGGCAGTGGAAGCCATTCCCTGGGTCCTGTCCCTCCAGGCCTTGTCCCCAGTCCCTCTCCAGCTCTCCTGGAGCCCCTTCAGGCCCTGCAAGGGGCTCTGAGCTCTCCCTGGAGCCTTCTCTTCTCCAGGGGAGCACCCCCAGCTCTCCCAGCCTGGCTCCAGAGCAGAGGGGCTCCAGCCCTTGAATATATCCGTGGCCTCATCTGGTCTTGATGGCCTCCTCTCCACTTGATGTGGGTGAACGTTTTGACATCTCTGAGACAGCTCTATTGTCCCTACATCCACCACTGGCTCCCCCTTGGCTCTCTCCCTTCCCATGCTGGAAATGGCCCTGGGTGAATCCCTCCATCCTGCACCCAGAGCAGGGAGCACAGGCAGGCAGGAGTGAAGAGGATCCTCTCCAGGCCACCAAGACAACAGAGACAACAATCAGAACTGGGTATTTATATACTTCAGTTGTGTGCATTGGGGAATGTAGTGCCAGGTGAGAGATGAGGCCCTCCAGAGTAACAAAATAGCACTTTGCATTAAATCCACCCCCTTAAGACACCCATTTGTTGTCTCTAATTAAAAATACTACTAATAATTGCAGTTTGAGTGTCACTGCACACAACCATTAACAATGGAGATGCACCAGGCTGAGGAGCTGCTCACACGTGCTGCAGCAGGGCACCCCACAGGGCATGAGGAATTGCAAATTAGCAGCAGCAAGGTCCAGCAGCAACACTTGCCAGACCTGCTGGGCCCCTTCCAAAGGCATCTCTCCCCTTTGGAAAGGGCACACCGAGTGTGGAGGCCTGGAGCTGGAGGGCTGAGCCAACATGTGCTGCTCGGGCAGCCCTGGGTTGGGGCAGGATTAGAGGTGAGCTCAGGCAGAGCTGCACCAGGCCCCAGAGTCCTGCCCCCAGAGACCATCCAAGAGCTCAGAATGGAGATGAGAGCTCTGAGGAAGAGGGCAGGGACAGAGGGAATTCACAGAATCCCAGAATGATTTGGATTAGAAGAGACCTTAAAACCCATCCAGTTCCATCCCTGTCCTGGGAAGGGACACCCCCCACTATCCTAGGTGGCTCCAAGCCCCATCCAGCCTGGCCTTGGGCACTGCCAGGGATCCAGGGGCAGCCACAGCTGCTCTGGGCACCCTGTGCCAGGGCCTCCCCACCGTCAACAGGGCAGAATTTCTTCCCAATATCTAAGCTGGGCTTACTCTCTTTATTTACTAATTGCTGCCCACAATCTCCTCTCGTTAAAGACAGGGCAGTGCTGGAGCTTGTACCTGCTCTTTTAGAAGGTGCCCACCAAGCCCAGCTTCCCCTCAGCCCTCAGATTTCTACACAAGATACACTGATCCCATCAGAGCCCCTCAAGCCTCACTGCCTGGAACTGCCTCATCCATGGGAGGAAAGAGCTCTGCTGGGAAGAGAGCCCTGCACTGCTTCAGCAATCCTGGCAAAGTTAAAACTGTGCTTAAACAAGGTCTGTGGAAAACTGGCAGTTTCTAAACAAAAGCTGTCACTTATCTCAGTACAGCTTTGGCTCTGGCACCCCCAGCATCCTCTGTACTCTTTCCCAGTTAAAGATCTTAAATGCAGTCAGAAGGATTCTTCTCCAGGTAGGAGATGAACAAAAAAACCCCCAAAAGAATCCCCCAAAACCTTCCCTTGAAAGCATGCACCCTTCACCCCTCAGTTAATCACACACTGAGACAGGGACTAGGTTATATTTGCCTCTCCCCAACTGTTAGAGGAGCCCTGAGCTGCTGCCAGAGCATGCCATCAGCACTGTCACCATGCTCCTGCTCTTCCCAGACTTGCTCCTCATATGTCTATTAGAAACCAGCTGTGCCTCTGGAGGACAGGACACCCTCACTCCCAGTAGTGAAATAAAATTCAAGGGAAAGTGATTAATTGCAAGAAAAAGAGAGCACTTCATATTTCAAGCCAGGTTGGACAGGGCTTGGAGCAACCTGGGATAGTGGAAGGTGCCCCTGCCCATGGCAGGAGATGGAATGAGATGGGCCCAAGTCATTCTGGGATTCTGTTTCAACATCACTGCAAAGGCACAGGAGAAGCCTCTGTGCAGGTGAGGAGTTCTGGGAGCAGGAACATGCACCCCAGGACACGAGGCTCAGAGATGGGGTGTGACCCTGGCTCAAGGCACACAGGTGTGACAACCTTCCCCTGCCATTTGCTGCCCCAAAGATGTTATTTCCTGCCGACCTGCACTCCCTTCCCTCAGCTTTTGGGCCCTCCAACTCTTTTCTTCCAGACCTTGCTTTCCATATCCTGGTAAATGGGATGTGCCCCATGGGAAAAACAGAGAGCAGAAAGGGAAGAGGGAGGAGAACAGGAGCTTCCCAAGGGCAAAGGCAAAACCCAAGCAGAAAGCCCAACCTGCACAGAGGAGATGAACTCACTGAGAGTGTCCAGGCTTTGTTAGCAGCAGGTGGGGACTGCAGCACACAGGTGTGTCCCTGCCATACCTGCAGCATCCTCCTTCACCCTGGGAGTGGGCTCTGCCAGCAGCAGCAATGGAAAGGCTCCAGTGCTGTGGAGAGCAGAGGGTGGCAGGGACTGTACTTGGAGGATGAGACTGCATGGCTTTGCAAGCTGGACCTGGCCATGGGAAGGATTTTCCATGGAATCCCAGAATGGTTTTTGGGCTGGAAGAGACCTTAAAGCTCCTCTCCTTCCAAATATCTGCTGTGGCCAGGTTCACCTTCCACTGTCCCTGGCTGCTTCAAGCCCCATCCAACCTGGCCTTTAACATGTCCAGAGATCCAGGGGCAGCCCCAGCTGCTCTGGGCACCCTGTGCCAGGGCCTGCCCACCCTGCCAGGGAACAATCCCTGCCCAATCTCCCATCCAGCCCTGCCCTCTGGCAGTGGAAGCCATTCCCTGGCTCCTGTCCCTCCAGGCCTTGTCCCCAGTCCCTCTGCAGCTCTCCTGGAGCCCCTTCAGGCCCTGCAAGGGGCTCTGAGCTCTCCCTGAAGCCTTCTCTTCTCCAGGTGAGCACCCCCAGCTCTCCCTTGATTTCAGTTGACAATGGCTAAACAATAACATTTACTTTGAAACAAATGGTCACACCAACGGCCTGGCAAGTGAATTTTCCTGCTTTGCCTTTTTCTGTTGTGGTGGCTTTGTGTTTGGTGTGTTTGGTGACAGTTTGCACGGGCACGCCACAAAAACACGCAGCCCGGATCCCAAACTTGAACGGGAAGTGCCAGTTCTAAATATCAAGTCCCATATTGCACACCTCATGTCTGCCTTTCATCATCCATCAAAATAGCAAGCGGAGCCCAGCACTCCCACTTCAGCATAAGCAAAACATGTGGGAACTCGAGGCAGTTAGTAGGAAAACGTGATACAGCCTTGCTAATAAAAGCTCCTGCTTTCCTCACTATGGAAAACAGTTGCAAATGGGTTTCTGCAGCCTGGGACTCGACTGCTGATAGCACGGTGACAGAAATGCTGTGCTTGGCTCTTCCCAGCCCTGCCTGCTGTGGTGTCCCTGCAAACCACCCAGCTCCAGGAGCAGAGGGGAGCCCAGCACCATCCTGCTGTACCAGACCCTGCCCATCCTGCTCGGCGCTTCCCAACGCAGGGCTGCCGGCACACTCAAAATAATTAAACCTTCAAACAGCTCCCCCATAGCACCAATTAAAGAGACAACCCCAGCTTTCAGAGAATTTATGACTCTCAGTGCTGTTGCCACAGGTATCCAAGTCTGTGCGTTGTTTAAAGAGAGTTTCAAAGGGGATCCAGGCTCGCCTCCCTCCAGGGAGAATCCATTTGCTTTGTTCACCAGACTATAACTTAAAATTTGTTACATGCACCGGCTTGTAAGCCTTTGAAAAACTCCCTGCTCCACCAGCTTCAAATGGACTTGATGAACTTCCCCCGATCAAAGCAATTCCCTCACAGAGAGCCTCAGCACACGAGCAAGGAAGCACCCAACGAATTTTGGGGGTGGGAATCACAGCATGGAGGGGACTCTCCCTCCCAAACCCACCTGTGAGCCCAAGCAAAGAGCCCAACCCACTTTGGCACAAAGCATGAAGAAAATGCACTTAATGATGAATTCACTTATTTAAAAGGAGAGGAAAATAAAAATGAAAATTAGCAGAGATTTTTCTTGTTGACAGCAGAATAATTTGCCAGCAGGAGACCCCATGGCTCCCGTCCCATCAGGACGCAGTCCTGGCACCTCACAACATTTGGGATGGGAAGGGAGATGGTTGCACACCCTCCACACTACCCACAGGTGGAAGTGCTGCTCATGGGCTGCTCCAGGAGATGTTTTACCTCACACACAACCACATGCCTTGGGTTTATTTCCCTGCTCTGCAGAGCCCAAACCCCTTTGCTGGAGCAAAGGTGCAGCCGGCACGCATCAACCCCGCTGAAAACTCAGCAGCCACGAGGCCACAGCACAACTCTGCTGCCTCCGGCCACTCCCACTGCCTCGATGTCAATTAAAATGGTCATTTCCATGTGAAATTCAGCCCCAGTGGTTTCCTGCTTGAGGCAGGGCACGATGAAGCACTGGGAGGGAGCTTGCTGCACCTCAGATTAGTCATTTATGAACTGTGATACGACGGGGGACACGCTTTGAGATGTTTTGCTACTGCAAGTAACAAACACTTTTTGGGGAGGGGAAGGTGAACCCCTTTGAGGAGCAGGACAACAGGCACGGGCTGAGCACCCTGGCTAAAATAAAACCCCGGCAGAAAACAGCCCTTGCTGGAAAACACGGGCTGCAGCTCCCAGCCCCAGGAAGACCAACTTCCCGCGGTGACCTATATGTGCTATAAATGCTGCAGCCACGGGCTGGGTGACGTCAGCTCCATCCTTGTGGCAATTGTTGGGTCTCTCCTTGCCAAGAAAAGGCAAAGCGGAGGTGCTGAATTGTCCATGCGGCGGGGGAGCGAAACCAGTTCCTCCCCGGAGCATTTGAGGACAGAAATGAGGGAAACAGTGGCAGGGCTTAAAATAAAAGCAGGAGGCAAATAGGAAAGCAAAGGGATCTTGAAGCTGGAGGGTTTGCATGAACACTTTGAATTTTTCTGGCCTTGGGGAGAAAAAAGGGTTCCCTTCTTTTTTCTCCCCAAGGAGAAAAGTAAAGGGGCCACCAGCAGCTTGGCCAGGGCAGTTATTGGAAACACGGAATTGTTAAGGTTGGAGAAGATCTTTATGATGTTCAAGTGCAACTGTCAGCCCAGCACCATGTTAACCACTAAAGCATGTCCTCAAGCACCACATCAACACCTATTCTGAACACTTCCAGGGATGGTGATTCCATCCCTGCTCTGGGCAGCCAATGGTTAACAACACTTCTGGTAAAGAAATTTTTAATTTGAAAAGGATTTGAATTTGGGACAATTTTATCACTGGGATTGCCTGTTTCAAATGCTTCTGTTCCTTTATTTATCAGTTAGACTTTGGAAGCAAAAATCTCATTTTGGCCAGGACTGATCAGTCAGTGCTTTGCTCCCTTCCCTCCTTCCCTCCTCACTTCCCACAAAAGAGCCTGGAGATAACAGCACCTCTGGATGGGAAAAAGAATAAAAGCTGCACACTGCCCCAGCATTTCCACAAGGAGATGGGAAGAGGGAGATCATGAATTCCCATGTCCAACCCAATTACACCAACCCAGTGACTGGCTCCATCCTGGGGGAAGGATAAAACACCAATATTTCTTGGCACATGAGACAACATCAGTTTGTTATCTTGAGGTAACCACAACAAGCCCAAATAAAGAGATCCTGGCACTGTGGTGCACAGCACCGAGCTAAGACTCAGACATATCAGTGTTTGCTTCTCCTTTGCAGGCAGAGGGGAAATGCTGCACTGCCTTCACTGCTGGTCCAGGCCCCTGACTGAGAAGTGCTTGGAACGCATGTGGCACGTTAAAGAAGAAGCCCAGGCCTTCCTGCATGGCAAGATTTAGAGTGATCACCTCCAGGTCCAGGTTATGGTGTGGCTGTGAGGTGATCTGCTTCCTCTGCAAGTCCAGATCCCCAAATCCAAGGACCATCTGCTCTCCACCCTCTGACCACATCAAGGTTAATGATGACTCCATTTCAAATAAAATTTTGAGCTGGATGACAGCCTGTGTCTTGGGGGATGAACTACCTTGGGGGATGACCAAGGCCAGGTTGGAAGGGGCTTGGAGCAGCCTGGTCTAGTGGAAGGTGTCCCTGCCCATGGCAGGAGGTAGGAAAAGATGAGCTTTAAGGTCCCTTCCAACCCAAAGCCTTCCATGATTCTGCAATTGAAACTAGTACCTGATTGCATCAGTGAAAAAAGATCAGTGAACAAAGCTAAACCAACAAACCAACAATCTCTGAGAACAACCTCTTGCCATTTTCTAGGGCCTTGTTTAGACACCTTGGATCCTTCTAACAGGCAGAGCACAGCTTTCTGCATGGCACAATTCGCTGATGTCTGACTGCAGTTATTCACCCACCAGCAAACAGCCAAAGATGCAGGAGCAGGAAGAAGTCCCAAAGCTGACACTTAGCTGAAATTTGTCTCCTGAACTCCAGGTGAGGCCAAGGATGGCTGACCAAGGGATAAACCTGCTGCTGGAGCAAAGCTCTTGCCCTACACCCAGCCCTGAGCTGCATTCCCAAGGCAGGATGGCCGCAGCAGGATGAGGGAGCCTCTGCTGTGTCCGAGGCTGGGACAGCAGGGATTGTGCAACGTCCCTCAGTGCAGTTGTATAACATCAGTGCTCTGTTTTTATGAACTGCTCCCAGTCAGGCTCAGAGAGCAGCAGCCCAGAGGAAGGGTGGTGTCAACATTACCTTTCACTCACCCGAAAGAAAAGAAGGGGTGGGGGGAGAATCAAAGATTTGGTGTCATTTGGGCCGGAGGGGGGTCTGGCTGTGCCGCAGGGCCCCGCTCCAGCCTCTGCTCCTGGCCAGCACCACGGAGCTGGCAGCCAAGGCAGGCTCTGAGCAGGAAACGGGTTAATGGGAGCTCCTGCACTGCTCTACTCCCCCCAGTGTGTAGCACGTCTTTTGTGGATTATTTTAACAGCAGAAGGCACACAAGGAACACTCGCTGAAGAGATCAGCTTCCATCTGGGCTAACCCGAGAGTTTTCTCCCCTCCAACTTCCTCCAGCACCCACTCAACAGCTTCCCTCCCTGCAAAAGTGTTTGCTCAAAACCATCTTGACACGCAGCTAAACTGCTCAGTCTGAGAGCATCACATTTGCCTGGTCCAGGAGGGCAGGAGCAGGGCAGGGCAAGGCAGGGCAGAGCTCCCACCCTGCTGCTGCAGGTTCCCCAGCACCCCACTGGGGCATCAAAGCTGCTCTCCAGAAATCCCAGCCCAGCCTCTGGGATGCTTCCAATGTCACAGCACAGCCAGGAGTTTCCCTGCACAGCTGGAGCCAGCCCAGGGCAGGGAAAGTCGAGTTTTAACCATCCACAAAGTATTCAGCAAGAAGGACAGATAAGCTAAACTTTCCTCATGCCAGGGGCTGTGTGAGCCCTGCACAGAGCAGCTTCCATGGGCATTAAAACCCTGGCCCAGCACTGTCCAGGAATCTTCCCCCGAGCCTCAAACCAACCAGCACATTTTCAGCCTCCAACTGCAGCCACTTCTCCAGCCCTCTCCTCCCCACTGCCCTGCTCCCAAAGCCCTTGGATGTCGGCATCCCTGGTCCCCTCTTGGCATCCTGGAGGGCTTTGCAAGATCCCTTTGGGAATGCTGAGATCCCACCCAACAGCAGTGAGCTGCTGGAGGGGCTGCATGGAGCAGACCCCCAAAGTGTGCCAGGAATGAGCCACCACCACCCCATCTTCAGAGGGGAACAGCAGAAATCTTCCAGGGCAGCGCAGACACATTCAAGCAGCTTAGAGAGCAGCCCTGTCTGCTCCCAGGCTCCTGGAGCAGTGGGACAACAACCTCCAGCTCAGGCAGCAACATCTTAATGGGAGACAGCTCAGCAAGAGCAGCTTTGCCCACCCAGAGACACCTGGAGCAACAAGGAAACCATCCAGAGAAACAGCAGCAGAGCACCACCAGAAAAATACATCACCAAAATACAGAACCCCCTCCCCTACGGCGTCTCTGGAACCAAACACAAATTTATTGCAAGAAACATTACGGTATAAGGGGAAATAAAAGATGACAGTACCTGATCCTCCAAACTGAGTGCTCGCAAGGGTCGTGGGTCTGTTTTTTCCATTAGCCACTGGCAAGGGAAACATCTAGAAAAACAAGGAGATGAGAGAGAAGGGAAGAGAAAAGAGATTTCAGTATGTTGGTTTTACTGTGCTGCTGCAAAGGGGTCACACTGGGGGAGGGGAGGAGGAAGGCAGCCCACTATTGATGCAAAAACCTTTCCTCGTGTCCCTGCTCCATCGCTCAGGAGGGAGGCACAGCCCTGCTCTCACACACACCCCCACGTGTACAACCCCTGCTTCTGCAGGGGCAGCTGGAAACCAGCCAAGGAGCATCCCTGCTGTGGTCTAAACCAACAGTTTCACCCCAAAATTGCTCACCCTGGCTACAGGTGAGCCCTGGGGAACGGCCGACTCCATTGATAAAAAGCCAGCAGGATAATGACAGCAAAGCTATTTTATCCCTCACTATCCCAGCTCCCACAGGAGTCCTGGTCCCATCCCACACCTCCAGCCACGTGCAGTGCCTGGGCACGACAAAGGCTGCCCGTGGGTCTGGCTGGACAGGCAGGGAGGGCTCACAGATGAGCCTCCAGCCTCATGGAGCAGCTCCCACCCTGCTGCTTTGGGGGCTCCAGCAGCACCAGGACCTGACACAGCCCTGGGGCCTGGGGAGAGGAAGCTGCTCTAAGGGCAAATACAGTTACTCATGATTTAAAAAATTAATATATTTCACAGAATTGGTCGCTCTGGGGACTTGTTTGTTCTATCACTACAGCTTCATTATCACAACTGAGCCTCTCCTGCCAGGAGCTTCCTCAAAAACACACCTCGTCACCTAACCTGTATAAATATTTTTAATAAAAGTTGGGAGAGTTTCAGAGGCTGCTATTTAATAATTTACATGCACCTGCGTGCAGCAGAAAAGAAAACTAATTCTCCTGCACACAAATGGAGCTCCAGCCAATAAAACAACTGGTGGGAAAACGCTTAGTGAATTAACATTTTAATATCCTTTTTCTACTCAAGATACTTTCACCACCAAGTCATTTGAATTTTTATTATTTTTAGCTTTGTAATGTCTGAGTAACTCAAAAGTTTAATGCTTTGAAGATTAAACAATGTAATGGCACAAGAGCCTACAGAAAGGCAGCATTTCATGCCCTGACATAGCTGGTGTCTGGCTGTGGTCAGAAACATTCCTTTGTACAGAACCGTCTGCCCAGCTTTGTTTTCACAAATGCTGGGGAGGAGAAAAAACCCAACAAAAAACAGTTAAATGTGGTAGAGATGCAAAGAGAGCAGTTAAGGAACCAACTGCCATTCATAAAGAGCACAAATTTGGGATCATATATATGCATGTGCAGGGTGTAGATGTTTTATACACGGATTTAAATGAAGGTGTAAACAGTGTTTAGTGTTCATCCCGGCTGCCTGCACACACCTGCCCTCACCTGCCTGCACATGGCCCCCTGGCCCCCTCAGATGTGCCTCGAGGCTGCTGCTCACCCCAGGGGCTCCCAAGGTGTTTGGGGTGGCCCAGCAGCCCCACCATCGGATGAGCTTTGTTTCCTCAGGAAGTTGGGCTAGAAAATAAAAACAAACCCCAAAGATTGCAGCTCACCTTCCTCTGCACTGCTGCAGGGCTTCCCTGCGCCCCCCCTCCCCCCTGCAGGGCAGGAGGGAGGCTCTGCAAACATCTCCAATAGTGCTGAAAATTGAACTTAGGTGCTTGATCCCACCCTGCCTGTGCTCACTCCCTCTTCTCAAGGTAGGGAAGAAGACTGAGATCAAGTGGCAAGGGGCAGGTCTGCATGTGTGAGCAGGGGGGAAGGGATGCACCATGAACCAAACAGCAAAAAGCACACTCACATACACAAAAAAACCCAAAAAACAAACAAACAAAAAAACCCCAAAAAACCAAAACCAATCAAACAAACCCCCACCCCCACCCCCCAAACAGCACTGCTGGCTCTTTTCATGAGCATTCTACTTAGCACTTGCTGAGGCTGAAAAACGCAAGGTTTGAGCAGCAAACATGAGTGGAGAAAAAGAACAGCCTTGTTTCACTGTGCACCCAGCACCTTCTGCTTCTGCAGAACAGGAGTGTCCACCAGGACAGCAATGCCCAGCACCCCCAAAACACCCCCACACAGCCCAGGGAACTCCTCCCCTCCTCCAACTGCTTGGAGAGGGATTTTGAGGCTGATGCAACACCTTCCTGCTCTCCCTCCCCAGAGGATTTAGGAGTCATGGACCCCTTCCTGCAGCAGGGCAAGTAGAGATGCTAAAGGACAGAATCTTGGAATATCCTGAGCTGGAAGAGACCCTCAGGTCCATCAGCCCAGCCCTGTCCCTGCACAGCCACCCCAAGAACCCCACCCTGAGCATCCCTGGCAGCGCTGTCCAAACGCTCCTGGAGCTCTGGCAGCCTTGGGGCCGGGACCATTCCCTGGGGAGCCTGGGCAGTGCCCAGCACCCTCGGGGCCAAGAACCTTTCCCTCAGCTCCATGCCAAGGCCTGGCACAGCTCCATGCTGTCAAAGGAGGGTGATGGGGAGCAGGGAACCCCAGGTTACCCCTCCACACCTATCACTTGCCAACCACAGGAGGCGTTTTGGGCTTTTTTCTTGCTCCCAGCCTCTTTTTCCACTGTGGTGTGGGCTGAAGCTGCCCCGAGGAGCCCGGCACAAGTCATACGTGAAGTGCCTTCGCTGGTGTGTGTTGCTCAGAGGCAAAGTTCATCCACCCACTGCAAATTTCCTTTCTGCTTCTAAATGCTGCTTTAAAAATAAACTGGGGGGAGGGAGGAGATGAACCGGAGCTGGCACCTACCAGGGGACCCAGGCATTGAGGGAGCCAGGCATGAGCTCTCAAGAGTTGTAATTGGGTCATTACTTGGCCTTTGTTAGATTTGAATAATGTAGATTTAAACGGTTATGTAAAATCCCCTATCTTAAGTTGCTGTATTTGGTTTTTCAAGTCCTATCTCCAGCCTCCCTGAGGGGTGACAACAACTCCCTCCTAGCTCAATTTCCACCCTTTCCAAAGAATTTATTCTTCCTTCATTTCTCCCCGGGTAAAAGAGGCAAATCAAGAGCATGAGAAGATCCAAATGCCTGCACCCTCCCCTGAGGAGGTTATAGCCAAGAGACCCCACACTTCATACAGCAAACTCCGAAGAAAGAGAATTTGCATGAAACGAGGAACGTCACGCAGTATTTCATTTATTGTGCACATCTAGAAGTGCACCTCTTTGCAAATTAAATCAGTGCTCATTCTCTCTCCTCTCCCACCCGATGAACTCCAGGCTGAACCAACCTCAGGCCTGAACTCCAAATCCAAAATGTATTTTGCAGCATGGAAAGCATCCAGCTGTTAATTCGGGGAGAAGAGGGAATTTGATTTAAAATACATTGCCAGCAGGACATTTTATACATGTTCACTTAAGACAGACCTTCCTGACTACAGCCCCAAATGCCCACTGTGTGTGTAGTCAAACTTTAAACTCCACAGCTGCTCCACTCTGAACAAAACTCAGAGTTTTACCATGGAAATGCAGGCGCTGAGCCTTGGCCGGAGCAGGGCACGGCTTCAGCATCCTCCAGCGGAGCACGGGAGTTGCTCCAGCCCTGCTGCTGCCAACACTTTGCCTCCCACCCCCGGATCCGGGGCTGGAGCCGCGAGAGCCGCGGCGCAGCGGGAGCAGCGAGGAGCGGCAGGTCCTGTGCGACTGCTCAAGCCCCTGCCCACCCTGCGCTGAGCCAGAAACCCCCTCTGCCAGGCAGCTCCCCGCAGCATATGGTTAATACTCTGCTAATAATCATGGCTGTTAACAGCACCTCGCTCCTGCCAGAGCCCCCGGCTGGCACTGGCACGCGGCCGCTCCCAACTCGGCTGGCGCTCGGTGGCACCGGCACACCCAGGGCTGCTCCGCTCCCCCGTCCCCTGCCTGGGGTGTCCCCGTCCTTCAGAGCAGCCCAGCCCAGCCAGGACACCTGTGTGGCACCTTCCCACTGCACACCAGCGCTGGCACAGCTGAGACACTGCCTGGGATAACCAGTAACCATGAAAGTCCTAGAACCCTGGAATATCCTGTGCTGGGAGGGACCCTCAGGGATCACCAGCCCAGCCCTGTCCCTGCTCAGCCACCCCAAGAACCCCACCCTGAGCATCCCTGGCAGCGCTGTCCAAACGCTCCTGGAGCTCTGGCAGCCTTGGGGCCGGGACCATTCCCTGGGGAGCCTGGGCAGTGCCCAGCACCCTCGGGGCCAAGAACCTTTCCTCATATCCAAGTCCTTGTGGTTGAGCATCTCCCAACAGCACAGGCCAAGGGCAGCTCCCCCCATACACAGCCTGTGCCCATCAGGCTGAGCTGCAAAGCCTGGCAGCCACCAAAGCCCAGCCTAATCAATAGGCTGAGCTGCCCACTCGGGTCTACAAGGCAGGATGTTTTCTCGAAAGCTCCTCTCCAGATTTGGCAGCTCATCTGGGCCTGCTGCCAGGGAGCACTGGTGAAGGCAAGTTTACAAATTACCTGCACTTTGGGGTAATTAGAAAAGGCAATTTATCTGGGGGTAGAAGTATGTGTGCTGCCATGCACACCCCAAACCATCACTGGGCCTTTCCTTTGACTCCTGCTCACTTACAGAGTCCTTCGATTTTTGCCCTTTTTGGCAAATTACAGTGGCACAAAGCTTTTGGTGAGTGCTTTGGAGTTCAATATCTACCCTATGGATTTATTTATTAAAGAAGGGACGAGTCTCTTCTTTCAGGACTGCAAGCCCAGTTTGCAGCATCTCACACAACCCTGTCATTTACTGACCCCAGGAACTCATGGCAGGCCATGCCACCCCCTTAGGGCCTTAAAATTCCCTCCCTGCACAGCAAAACATATTGCAGGGCTGGACCACAGACTGCTGGGGCTGAACACATTTTCCCTAGAAAAAAGGAATCAAAATACTGATCTGAAGCAAATGCTTCCAGCTGCTCTGAGTACCTCTACTTTTCCCTCCCCTCTACTCTCCTGAAGAGGATTACTGAACCAATGCTCCACTCCTGTTTATTCAAAGAAAAATATAAATACACTTGAAAGAGCGAGCTTTGTGGTCAAAAATCCTGTATCCCAAGGACACAGAGAGAGCAAACCATGGAGCACCTCTTCAACAGACTCATCTACGTCTAGGAAGCTTTTCCATTTCAGCTCCTCATCCTTGAGAAGAGCTGTTAATATTCCCTTTATGCAAAGAGAGGGGAAGGGTGTGCGGAGATGAGGGTTTGTGAAACAGAGCTGGCTGCAGTCCAGGCTGCGCCGGAGCCCATCGGCCAACGGATCCTGCAGGGAACGTCCTCGAGGCATTTGCTGGCAAATGACATTCGCAGGCCTGGTGCTGTGAGCAGCGACCCCAGCACCTCCACACCAGCCTTGGAGGAGCACAGGATGAGTTCTGCTCCTTCCCAGAATTACACCAGTGGAAGAGCGTTGAATCCAACCCCAAATTTAACATCTTTGGTGTGGATTCACCTCCAAGGACAGAAACATTTGTGTAAAGAGGGACCAGGTCAAGACTTCTCCCAGGAATATGGCTCTAGGCATGCAAACGAGGATGGTTGGTTAAATTGGAAAATAAGGTCTTGGGGTTTTTTTAAAGCTCTAAATGGTGAATGTGATTTGATTTTTTTTTCCAAGGAGGAGAAAAAGTAAAGCAGGAGCTGCTGCAGTCCCCATCAGGGAGCAGATTCTGGGTTACTGACCCAAAGTGCAGTTGATGGAGAGCCCCAGGGCTCCTGGCAACCTGCAGAATCTCTGAGAGGGACAAATAACCACAGGAAGCCCTGAACAGATTCCTGGTTTTACAGGGATACCATCACTGCAGTCCCTGTACCCACTTTAAAACTTTCTACCAGAAAAGCCCATTATTAGCAATTTAATAGAACCAGCCTCCCAGTAGAAGTATGAAACTGGGAGAACTGGGCCTCTCCTGCAGGAGAGTTGCTCTTGGGGGGCTGAGAGATACCCCCTACCCACTCCAGCACAGAGCCCTGTCAGGACAGGTACAACACCCAGCTGTAGAAAAAGGTTTATTTCCCAGAGCTGAACCTCAGCGTGCAGATGCACAAAAGCAGATGAGCCTCAGCACACCCACAGGTGCCACAGCCACCGGGACAGCAGGTGATCCCAGCTCTGCCACCACTTTTTGTCCCTTCCCCTCCAAGGGGCAGGAACATCAGCCCAGCAGGGCTGTGGGCTGGGTGACCCAGGCTGGGGTGACTCTCACGGCCATTCCCCCTCCTGGAGCTGTTGTTTCTATCTCTGCAGCACGTTTGCTTATCTCGACAGCAAGACACACGCTTGGAGTGCCATGAGGGTGCAGCACACAACAGAGGAACCCAACAGACAGTTATTTGCCTTTGAACACCAGCTCTGCCCTCCACGAGGCACCTGCCAAGGAGAGGCAGCACCGCTGGCAGTGCCACAGCGGGATGTGCCAGGGACTAACCCCGCTCTGCTGTGACTAAAGGGACTTCTCCTCCCTCCGAGCTGTGCACACCCTTCAGGGGGAACTCTTAGGTCCTGTTTCTTTGAAAATAAACAGCTCCTAAATGCAGCTCAAGGTTTCCAGGATACAGAAGAGCAGAGCATGGGGAGCACAAGTGTCCAACTCCTGCAAAAATAACGCAGTGGAGAGCTTGGACACGTTTCAAACTGTGACAAAATAACCTGTGGGAGCAAAAGTTTAATAGTCTGGATGTAGGGAGAGGAAAAAAGCTTGATTAATCAGCTACTGAAGTTACATCTCTGCACGGCTGCAGAAACAGTCACCCAGTGAGCATTTAAACAGAGAACACACAACTCTGTTAATTCCCCCAAAATTTCCCATCCAGAAAAGAAACCTCTCTGCCTTCCCTGCGAGGGAACAACACACATTTGAGGGGAAGGGGGGGAGAGGAGGGGCAGAGGCTTTGCTTTAACTTGAAAATAAACAAGTTGCAGCACATGTGCACGCACACAAACACGGCACATCTGAAACCCATCATGTCCAATTTACAGGCTCACATTTCCTCCCCTGTGCAGCTCCCAGCCCGGGGCTGCGCAGCCCCCCGGCCGCGCTCGCTCACCATACTGAAGTCCAGCAGGTCACTGAGCTCTTTGTCTGTCCCAACTGCAGCCATTCTCTGCTGCTGCTGATTCATATTCCCACAGACTCAACAGTGGCAGTCCTGCAGAAAGCAAGGGGGAGGGGAGAGAGATATTTTAATGACTACAGCAAACTACCCACCCCATTGATGAATATTTTAAAAAGACAGAGTGGAAGGGCAAGAAAAGAAAAACCCTGAGCGTGTCGGCAGCGTCCAACTGCGGGGCCAGAGCACAGTCGGAGTCCTCACACAGCACCCAGCGGCAGGAACAAGCCTTCTATTGACCAGACACACTTGTATGTTAGTTTTTTGCTGCCAATTCCACTAGTTCAGGCCAATTCTGTTCCTGGCGTGTGGCGAATGAAGGGGGGAAAAGAGAAAAAAAAAAAAAAAAAAAGGGAAAAAAAAGAGTCAACTCATTTATCAAAGGGTTCAGGCAAGTTATCACTCAGGCGCTTGTCTGGCTCAGCTCGCCCCCTCGCCTTCCCCCACACTTGCTCCCCGCAGGAGGCTCTCTTGTCCTTGCTGAGTTTTGTTTAAAAAAAAAAAAAAAAAAAAAAAAAAAAAAAAATTAGTAATAAACCTTTT
>VZRH01000845.1:0-21802 GCA_013397555.1 Urocynchramus pylzowi
GGCGCACGGCAGCACGGGCGGGACGCGGGCTCGGCCGTGACACGGTGCTACCGGCGGCTTACGGAGGGAATGGACGGGCTGTGCGCCAGGGGCCGCCTAACGCGGCCTCAGGCGGCGCTTGCAAAGCCACTGGGAGGTTCGGGACACGCCGCTGGTCGGAAGTCGGGGGGTTAGAGAAACGTAACGTCAGGGCCTCAAGGGGATTCCGCACTAACGGTATCTTTGGATAGGAAAATACGATCCTCCTTTAAAATAAAATTAACAGTTCATACCAGTAGGTCCACAGGAAAATGAGGAAAGCAAAGGTGAAGTAGTGATCCTGCCTAACAGCAGCGGAACTGTTGGTTGTTTTGACTGGTCAGGATTCACCCTAGGGACAACACCACTGAATTCAGGCACACAAGAAAAGAGTTTCAAGTCAAAACCCCATTTCTAGGGACAACACCACTGAATTCAGGCACACAACAAAAGAGTTTCAAGTCAAAACCCCATTTCTAAGCATAGTTAACTAATCCTGCTTGAATATATACAACAAGCATTTCTTACACAGTTGTACAGCTAAATCAATAATCTAGTGAAAAATGGTCCATCAATAAGAGCAGTATCTGTGAATCCCAGGATAAATGCCCAGAAGCACTTTTTGCTGGAGGAGTAATATCTCTTTATGAGAGTCCCTGATAAATGTCTTTTTCCTTAAAATATGCTGGCTTTGGCTTGACATTCAGTTTTGATGGATGCCTGAGCTTCACCTTGGTGTTTATTTAGCAGCAGGAGACTGTTACACCATGAAAACGTTCTATTGCTTTGACATTATCTTTTAATTAACATTTATTTTGTTCTGGTCCTTTGTGTGTTCACCTCAGTATTCCTCCAGCACATTTACCTTTTCTTCCTTGTTCCTGACTACTTAGTACTTGGGACTTAATTAGAGTTTGAGTGTTTGGTTAACAAGCTACAAACATAGCTCATTAATGTTTTAAGCCCTTCACAGGGCTTAATTTCTACCATGTTCTTATTTCATTTTCATTTATACTACTACTTAAATTAAAAATCCACTGACAGACATGTTTCCATGTTTGTTGGATGTCATAAATTGTTCTGGAACACTTCCAGGGATGGAGACTCCACCACTGCCCTGGACAGCCCAGTGCCTGATGACCCTATCCATGAGGAAATTCTTCTTAAAATCCACCCTGGACTTTCCCCTGCACAGCTTGAGGCTGTTCCCTCCCCTCCTGTCCCTGTTCCCTGGGAGCAGAGCCTGATCCCCTGGCTGTCCCCTCCTGTCAGGGAGTTGTACAGAGCCAGAAGGGCCCCCCTGAGCCTCCTCTTCTCCAGGCTGAGCCCCTTTCCAGCTCCCTCAGCCTCTCCTGGTGCCTCAAAACCCTTCCACAGCTCCATTCCCTTCTCTGGACACACTCCAGCCCCTCTAGGTGTTTCTAGTCCTGAGGGCCCACTGCAAGAAGTTGTAAAGTTCTGTGATGGTGAAATCACTTAAACATGATGAATGGTGAAACAAGATAAGGGATTTTCCCTATCAAGAAAGAGCGAAATTATGGCCTAAAGTCAGTGGTAGCAAATTCATGCCACAAAGAAAGCTGGGACTCTGGATCACTGACATAACCTCTGGGTCACCTCCTACAGACGAAGCAGTGTGATGCCAAATTAAGAGTTGGTGCAAACTCACAGTATTACTTCCTTGAAAATTCCTACTTAGTGCCTGGGGCTGGAATCCCGCAGAAGCTGGGATAACCCCGGTGGATGTGACCAGGCCTGACGTGTGCAGCTCTCCTCCTGCACTGCACCGAGGCAGCTGAGCTGCTTCCAAAGTAGCTCTCTCCTCTCTTGTCACGACAGCCTGTCCTCCCAGAGGAAAAAAAGCAGTGGGTGAATCAGCTCCCTTTGGTTGGGCTGTGAGAAGCTAATTACGCATCGTTAAAGGGCAAGGCGCCTTCAAGACTGGCATAAAAGCCGTGTCACTAATAGTTTGCTTTCAAACCTCTCTGAGTTGAGGCTTTTGAAACAGGTAACATCAAGATATCTGCCGATAAAATCAGGAATGAAACACTTGTAAACATACAGAAAAGAGATTTTTTAAATTTACACTGAGACTTGATTTTCCTATAAAAAAAAATTTAATAATAACTCATTCTACAGTAATATAATTGGTGTTTTTCAAACAGGAAATAATATTTTGAGAGACTATGCTACTTTAATCTCTTTGATCCTGGGGCCTTTGATCTGCCATGGGGTGACATGCCTGAGATCAGGCATTTTCTTCGGTGATGTGTTGAAAATGTGAAATTACTGATTCCTGTAAGCCAGTAGAGCAGAAAAAGGTCTGTGCTTTTTATAGCTCAGAAACTGATACAGCTTTCTTCCTTTGCTCAGAGCTACTGGAAATGTAAGGCCTGAATATTCCTTAAAGATAAGATTCTTTTCCTCACAGTGTTATCTTCACTCTAATTAGCCTAAGGCCGTCTCCCTCTCTGAATTACACCTAACTGAAATCCTCACCTCCCAAATCCACAAACCACTACTCTGTGCCTTCAGTGCCGTGCAATTTTCAGGATGAGAGATGTGGGCTATTGCAACAGAATTCAGATGATACAAACCCCAGCAAGGGTTTCTCCAAAACAGTCTTTAAATGTCCATTTTAGATTCACTGGAGGGACTCAGCTCAGTGCCTTGAGCTGATGGCCAGTGGAGGAAGCCGTGAGACTTGATTTACTCTCACACACTGTAAATATCTGCTCTTTGACATATCTGACCTGTTCTGATCTTTAATAATCTTTGATAATCTGAGTGCTATTTAGTCTGTTTATAATATGCAAGTGGTGAAGTGCAATGCACATTTCTGCCCCACCTTTTCCAAGTATATTCAAAAGAAACACATTCACTCAGCTGATGGGAAAAGTGTAATAAACACTGGGAAAATGGTTTAAAGTATACTATTATACTACTTAGGCTACCAGGAAAAGGTTAAATCTCAGATTTCAGGGCATTTTTTGTTTCTGATGGTCCCCTGCACCTTTCCCATTTATCATGGCTACACAGGTATTGGACTTGATGGAAGTGGGGCTAGGGAGGGAAAATGCAGTTATACATTCTAAAGATATCACAGAATCCCAGACTGGTCTGGGTTGGAAGGGACCTTAAAGATCACCTCATTCCACCCCCTGCCATGGATTGGAATGTCAGTCACTAGATCAGGGCCTCATTCAGCCTGGTACTGACCACTTATAATCAGGAGCAAGGACTTTCTGCTACTAGCAGCACAATCATCACTTGCAATGACTTGGAACACCTCTGCTGCCCCAAGAGAGGCCCAGGGCTCAGCAAATGAGGTGTGGCCCGTGGGAAGAACCAACGTGAAAACATACATACAAAACATACTCAACATTTCCAAATCCATTACTTCTTTTCGCTATTGTCTTATTTCTGTGCTCGTTTTAGGTTCATAAATTGCACTCTAACAATGCCTCCAGAGATGTCCTGGAGGAATTTCAGTCTTGGTGTTCACCTGAGCACAGCTGAGAAAGCAATGTGAACCATTGCTAAAGAACCTGGAGTTATTCCAAGCTTTGGAGTTTCCTAAGCTCAGAACTATTTAGAAACTCCTTCAAAGGCCTTCAGCTAAAATTCCTCACTGGCGCCGTGAGGTGTTCACAGATTTAGATAGGGATGTCTTGTGACAACCAGATGGGACGTTTTACTTGTTCTCAACTATCATGGTACAATTCAGGCACAAATTATCAGATAACTGGCTTTATTTATTGATTTGTTACTATTGATCCAGAACTGTATATAATGGTCACAGAAATTAGAGGGAAGAGACAGGATTCTAACACAGTGCTTGCTCTGCTTGGTGCCCAGGACACTCTTGAGGAAGCCAGGGATCTGTGAAGCAAAGGTAATCCCCAGCAGTGAGAAAAGGAAGTGCCAAGGAGCCCACAGCTCTGAGTAGCTACAGCAGGACTCTGGGGTGTTCTGGTGCGTGGCCAGAGGAGCTGTCAGAAACCACCCACAATCTGGTTGTGACACGTATTGCTGCATCACACTCCCTCCCACATGTGATTTGTGTTTTTTTTCCTGAGAACAAGATAACATTTCACAGTTGTGTTGCAATAAAAATTCCTACTGGTGAAGAACCATGAGATAGCTAGAAATATGCATATATTTATATATAAAAATAGTAGAGGTGGTATCAAGAAATACTTGCTATTTAGAAAGCTTGACAGCCAGGGATCCTTCATAAATTTCAGATAAAGCTGATCCCTTCTGTTTGCCTCACCATCTTCCATATGACTAATAAATGCAATCAAAACAAGAAAAACATGTTTTTCAAGCATCTCAGGAAAACTCCTCTTAATGTGTAAGGAGCAGCTCATTGGTTGTTTTTATTCCACAGGCAGATATTTTGACAAAGAGGTTCTGATCACACAGCAGTACTAAACCTCTCTCATTTCTCAGGCTAGTAGGCTGCTCATCAGCTGAAGGATGCCAATGACCAGCAATTAGCATCCTTCTCATTTAGGAACCCTGATTACACTTTCTAACACCTTCTTGTGTTAGTGCTGCATTAAAGGTAGCTTATACCATTTTGATTGTTTGAAGCCAAGTGGAGTCAGTCTGCCAGTTTGGAGCAGGCCAGGGGTCACTCTGCCATTTTGGGGCAGGCCATGGGTCAGTCACTGTCCCCTTTCTAAATCCATGTCCCACAAAAATTGTTTGGGTGATTTTTAAGGCTTTGATTTCTGTGCAGCAGTAACAACAATCCTGAAGACACAAGCCAACAAGCCCACAGGTCCTCCACACAGCTGGAGGTTGTGAGCATGGAGCCACTGGGGCAGGACAAATGCCACCAAGGCAGGGGCAGGGAAAGGAGGTGAACTTTTTTCCAACCCAATCCTTTTGTGATTTTCTGATCCTAAATCAGAATTCAAAACAAGTTTACCATTGGAGATTCAAGCCCTGCTGAAGCAGCATCCTTCAGTCTGGAGAAGAGTTCTCTCATCTTCATTCTGTTTGCAGTGGAGGTTTCCATCCTTTGTATGCTGACAATCTACAGCATGTCTGTTCTGTCCAGAAAAACAGATATTGCCATTGCTGAAATCTCTCTAATCATTAAAGTCAGCCCCAGGCCTGGTGTGAGTCTCTGAGGCAGAACTATGGAAGGACAATCTCTGTCCATCTCATGCTTTTTGGTCAAGTGGCTCAGATTTCTCTCCTGGTTCCTGTACCTGATCACATTTACCAGGAGGATGCTCACCAGTGGCAGCAGACAGAGTGCTGAGGAAAATGGGATCAGTTAGAACTGTACATTCCCTCATGTTCTCCCTGTGAGCTGATGGAGGAGGCAGGGATTCCAGCTCATTGATCCCAGGTGAATGAATTGCTTTGAAGATTAAAAATAAAACCATGAAAATCCTTGTGTTGGGTGTTTGTGGAGCATGTACCGAGTCAGAAGGAATCAAAATTGACTTTTGACAAGTTGAGGGTTGACTCTTCTGTGTGATGCATCCTTGTAGCATAAGCAGCAGCCAAACCTTTTCTTCATAAGAGACCCCATCCCTTGATCATTGATCCAACTTAAATTTTAAGTTTAATTCTCTTTGCTATGGGCAGCTGTTGGGTTTGCATGCTGGCATTACCTCAGCAGGCTGGTTTCTCTCTTTCCAGATGCCACTTTATGCCATGGGCATCACCAGCACTCAGACTCCTTTCTCCTTTGGCAATGCTGTGCCAGGGTTAACCTTCCACTGGTCTGTCACCAAGAGGGACACTCTGGATGTCAAGACAAGGCACAGTGAGGTAAAGTGTGTGTGTGTAGTGCATGTGTGTGCAGCTTGGGAAAAGGAAACATCAGGGCAGTGCAGGGAATATTGCTGCCTCCACTGTCTCAAAATCCAGGATCAGTTGTCAGCACCTCGGTGCCAATGTCTGGGCTTTCCATGAGTCAAACTTTGATCCCTTTCTCCTGTCCAAGGCTGCTTTTCAGCTTCCTGCAAACTACAACTTTGCAGTGGATGTGTATGGCAAAGTAAAGGGAAGAACAGGCCTGAAAGTTGTAGTGAAGGTCCTTGATGCTGCAGCCAACCAGCTCTACAGCATGGCAAGAGAACTGTCCGACGAGATCCAGATCCAGGTAGGAGGATTTTCTACACAGTTCGTGTTGAAATATCTCCTTCAGAACTGGACTGAAGTCTGTATTTGAAATCAGGAATTTGAAATGCAGGAGTAGCTCCAGCTTTGGTTTATCTTTGAGCCCTTACTCTTGTTGGTATAATGTTCCTCATTTGGGCTCATTCAGTTCATGGGATCATGGGGGCAGGGGTCTTGGGGATATAAATTTTTCTGGGCATGTTTCTGCCAATGTAAAGGTCATTTTTTTTTCTTGATTGATTGAGAAGAGATTTGAGGATTTTGCATTTAATGTTGAATTTTCCCCGTGTTCACTTACTGCTTGTTCCTGACTGTTTTCTCCCTTCAGAGGGAGAAGGGCTGCTGGGAATGTGTTTGTTCCAAGTGTCTGTTCCATGGTCCAGGTTTTATGTGAGCTGAAATGTCTGAGTTTTTCAGGTAACTCAAGAGTGCCAGCTCAGGCCAAAGCCCCGCTCCTTTCCTATCCAGCCGGAGATTTGGTGTGTGCCAGCAATAGCAGGTTCGACACCTCGTGCTGCGACAGGGACGAGAGGTTTTTGTTTACAAAATAAACCAAGCAAACCCAAGTAGTGAGTAGTGAAATCACAGAGCCAACGCCCTGGGCTGTCCCTAAGCCCCCGGCCTGGAGAGCTGGGCGGCGGCTCCCGTGTTCCTGGAGGTCCCCGTGCTAGACACGGCAGGATCTGCTCAGGGCAGAGGCTCCCCCTTCGGAGCTGCAGCTCCCCCTTCGGAGCTGCAGGCCTTGGGCAGAGCACGCCCTCGTAAGAAGTTTTTCCCTCAGGAGCTGGAAGCGACCGCGGCCACGAGGCGCTGGCTCGGCACAGCCGCTGCTCGGGGGCTCAGGGCGGGCGCGGAGCTCTTCCCTCAGAGCTGCGCTGCTTCGCCTCAGCTCGTGGCACAATCACCGCTGCAGTTTCTAACAAAGTGCAGGCTCTATCTCTGATGTGCTTCGGCACGGGTGTGTGTGCTGTCCTAGAAGAGTTGTGTGTTGTGAATCGCCGGTGGTCGGGGCAGCGCCATCAGAGCCCCTGAGGGGAGGCGGCCGGGGCAGCAGCTCGGCCAGGGCCGAACAGGAGGGGCTGTACAGAGCCTTCCTCCACCTCCTTCTTACTTCTCATTTCTCATTAAAATGTTCTAGTACAGGACGGGGAAACCCAAAAATGTCCTACTGTGTACTTTGGGGTTTTTTTAATCTATCAGACTTGGTGTGTGGCAAACGGGAATGAGGAGTCATTTAAAAGGCTCAGCTGTGATCAGCAATTAGTGATTAGCATTTAGTACAAGAGGGTTATGAATTAAGAGAAAACTTAATCTTTAAATGAGAATGCTTGAAATTCTGGGCAAGTTGTGTTATTTCTGTCGAGGAAGGGAACTGATCACTGAGGGGGCAGGAGATGTCACCTCTCAAAAAGATGCTACCGGGGGAAAAAACTCAGAAACTGAGTACTACTGAGAATTGGAGAGTGCTATTGCCATTGCTGAAATGTCTCTCTCTGATCATTAAAGTCAGCCCCAGGCCTGGTGTGAGTCTCTGAGGCAGAACTATGGAAGGACAATCTCTGCCCATCTCATGCTTTTTGGTCAAGTGGCTCAGATTTCTCTCCTGGTTCCTGTACCTGATCACATTTACCAGGAGGATGCTCACCGGTGGCAGCAGACAGAGTGCTGAGGAAAATGGGATCAGTTAGAACTGTACATTCCCTCATGTTCTCCCTGTGAGCTGATGGAGGAGGCAGGGATTCCAGCTCATTGATCCCAGGTGAATGAATTGCTTTGAAGATTAAAAATAAGACCATGAAAATCCTTGTGTTGGGTGTTTGTGGAGCATGTACCGAGTCAGAAGGAATCAAAATTGGCTTTTGACAAGTTGGGGGTTGACTCTTCTGTGTGATGCATCCTTGTAGCATAAGCAGCAGCCAAACCTTTTCTTCATAAGAGACCCCATCCCTTGATCATTGATCCAACTTAAATTTTAAGTTTAATTCTCTTTGCTATGGGCAGCTGTTGGGTTTGCATGCTGGCATTACCTCAGCAGGCTGGTTTCTCTCTTTCCAGATGCCACTTTATGCCATGGGCATCACCAGCACTCAGACTCCTTTCTCCTTTGGCAATGCTGTGCCAGGGTTAACCTTCCACTGGTCTGTCACCAAGAGGGACACTCTGGATGTCAGGACAAGGCACAGTGAGGTAACGTGTGTGTGTGTGTAGTACATGTGTGTGCAGCTTGGGAAAAGGAAACATCAGGGCAGTGCAGGGAATATTGCTGCCTCCACTGCCTCAAAATCCAGGATCGTCGTCAGCACCTCGGTGCCAATGTCTGGGCTTTCCATGAGTCAAACTTTGATCCCTTTCTCCTGTCCAAGGCTGCTTTTCAGCTTCCTGCAAACTACAACTTTGCAGTGGATGTGTATGGCAAAGTAAAGGGAAGAACAGGCCTGAAAGTTGTAGTGAAGGTCCTTGATGCTGCAGCCAACCAGCTCTACAGCATGGCAAGAGAACTGTCCGACGAGATCCAGATCCAGGTAGGAGGATTTTCTAGGTCAAGTGGCTCAGATTTCTCTCCTGGTTCCTGTACCTGCTCACAGTTACCAGGAGGATGCTCAATGGTGGCAGCAGAGTGCTGAGGAAAATGGGATCATTAGTTAGAACTAGAAGTTAGAACTGTACATTCCCTCGTGTTCTCCCTGTGAGCTGATGCAGGGGGTAAGGAGGGAAAGTGGTGTCTTCCCTGAGCAACAAGAACAGTTTTTTTGCCAGAGGCTGCAGACAGAGCAGGGAGTACATAATCATAGTATTTTTTCCTCCACTGTTGAAAGGGGATGGCTTGAATAGCCTTACTTTCCCTCCTCACTGAGTTCTAAAATCAGCACAGGCTTCACTGTCCACTGGTGCATTTAATAGTATTAACGTCATTACTCGTATAGCTATGACCACTACCCAGGGTGAAACCCTGCAGGCAAGAGTGTGGAAAGCTGTGTTTACACTGAACCATCTTACTATTCTTCCCTCATGTACGATACCTGTTATTCTAACGCATTTTTTGTTGTTACAGTCACCAAGTGATGGCACCCGTGGCACTGCTCCAGTCTGGGTTCACAATTTGCAAAAACGAGCCTGGGAGGGCCCATGGGATCTTGTTACCTGGGGATGTGGATACTCTTGTGTCTCCAGAAATGCCAGGAGTTCAGTGAGTGCCCGCTCGTTGTGTTTGGCCTGCGTTGGATAACACCCCTCGGATCCACAGACCTTGCTGTGGCTCACCTGGCTCCCTGGAATAGGGAAATGTTTGGGTGACCCTATTGCACGCACTAAACGAAACAAAGTGGCACCAGAAACTGAAATACTACACCCGGCCAAAATACTACAGTTCGATTAATCAAAATCACACTGCTTGGTGTCAGCAGTTAGGTAGAGATCAAAGCAAGTCAGCACATGGCTTGGAAAAATCCAGAGCACTGCATAAAGATCTGTTTTTGCTTTGTAGAGACTGTGCATGGCCAGGAATCCCCCGTAGAACAGTAGGGGGGCCTTGCAGCATTGGTTAGGTGTGGTAACCCCCGATATGCCACTCTCTGTAAACCACACTGGACACTGTGGGTTGCAGAGAGCACTGAACACACACCAGCAGTAGACTGTCACCATGGCATACATTTATGGAACGTCAGAGAATGCACAGCCACTAGCTTGTTTCTGCACTGGCTGCTAATGTAGACAGCGTTTGCCACGCTGCTTCACGAAACCGTGCAGCTGTTGATTTTTGTTATTATCTCATGGGCACGTGTGTGAAGGTTTCGATGGTATGTGCTGTATGAATTTAAAGGATGAATCAAAATCAAGATACAAACGCATTTAGGACTTTATGGAAACTACTACAGGAGATGCTTGTACTGTGTTTGCTGTCTTGTCTGCAAAGGGCCTTGCAGAAGATGAGAAACACGGCATTTGTGGTTGAAAAGCAAAAAAGGGGAACTGTAGGAGAATAGGAATGGGGCTGCAGGCAGCCTTGGCCTTGAGTTACAGCTGTGTCCTTGAACAAGACAGGTAAACCGCTTTGAGGGAAAAAAGCGTGGAATGTCGATGTGTGTTGACATTTACACCAAGAAACAGAGAAATGTATGACCAATTACAAAAGAGCAGAAGGTGCATGCACACAGTCTGTTAGCCAATTATAATGCAAAAACGAGCATGTGTTATGCGTGTGATATAGAGAAAAAGTATAAAAAGTTGTACTGTGGGATAATAAACTGCTGATGCTTGCCACCATCTTCAGTGTCAGTCTTTTGTCTACTGTCGCACTACAACTTTTCTGGCTTGCAGAAATTTTGAGATCTGTTCACTAGTGGGGGGTCTTGGATGGGTGGATGTGACAGAAAAAGAAGTTAATTATTCTTCAACAGACCATGGTTTGAATTACATGCAGTAGATAATGTTTCAGGGCACACTCTTGAATAATGAGGAGAAAACAAGCTGTGTGTTTTCTAGCAGCCTATCTTCTCGCAAGCTGTTATTGGTTTATTTGAATATTTGCACAACTGAACAGTGGAATTTGGTGAAAAAGAAAACAATTTAAATAATGTTCTGGGGTTTTTTTTTGTTCTGAAGAGATTTATAAGGAGAAAAAACCCAGTATTTCCCTCTTCACAGTGCCAAATTAACCCAAATTGGAAGCCACCTTCACATAATCCCCTCTGAACGCTTGCAGTATGCTTCATTTGTTTAAATTGCCAAGACAACCAAGCCTTTGGGGAGGCACCTTCTTCCCAGTTTCAAGTGTGTTTCAGCTGAAGGCCAGAGGCACGACATCAGTCATCACAGATTACTTTTATTCCCCTGTAAATGCTCCATTCATTTGGTGTGGTGCCAGCGTCCTCCAGAGAGTTGCACAAAACCTCCCTGCATGCTTTGGATTTGAGATGAACTAACAGATACCTGAAGTTACAGATCATTAGGAACAAACTCCCTAGCAAATACCTCGCTCCAGAAATGGAGCATTGTGAGCTACCCTGGCTGGGTTTGAAAGCAGCTGCAGGTAGCATTGACAGGGAGCGATGCTGTCTCCTGGCAGTGCAGTACGCTTTGGGTTTCACTGTCCTTGCTCTTTGCCTCTTCCTGGAATGCTTGGGCAGAGCTGACTGCTGCCAGGGACGCAGGGATGTTGGAATCCAAGACATTTTCTCTCGGNTGGAGGGATTGGGGCGTGCCCTGTCCTTCTTCCTTCTTCTTCCTGACATCCATCTTTTAGGTGATGCTGGCATTTTTAGATTGGTTCAGAGTAGAAAATCACTGTCTAACACAGGTGTTAGGGATTGTTACACAATTGTAAATATCTAATAGGTAGTTCATGGTATAAAAGACAGCACCAGCCCCGTGGGAGGTGTGAGCCTTGGACTGACCTGCTGGCCAGAGCTCGGGGGTCAGACAGAAAATATTTTAGATAAGAGACAATAAACATCACTGAGAGCATGAGCAGAAGACTCCTGACTCCTTCTTGGACAGCTGGGTTGGGAAAAGCAGCTTCCACCAACACCTGGGGCCATCTCCAGCAGAGAAGAGCCCAACACAGGGAGAGGAGGGGCTGTTTGGCCCTGGCAGCACACACACTGATTTGACCTCTCCAGAGGCAGGACTCATTCAGGACAGTATTTCCAAAATGCCAACCCTTTAGTGTTTAAAATGCAAGTTTAGGCAGGCTGATGTGAACTCCAGGCCACGCATCTACTTCAGATACACTCATTTTACAAATCTGGATGAATTTACAGCAAAAGATGCAATTTAACTATGAGGATTTGGAGGGCAGGCAGTGTCCAAGGATAGGGACATGCATAAGTGTGCTGAGGAGCAGAGCACCTGTAACTGGAAAGATGCATTTTGAAAAGAATTTATAAAGCTAATAAAATTTTTAGATCCTTACAGCTGCTCTTCGCACTGAAGGAGTATCTTATGCTCCACCAAATTGGTTTTTAATTAAAATATGTCCTTTATAAGAAGATCTAGGATTTAAAAAAGAGCATAGTTGAGTGACTGAGATACTGCTTCACATTTGAATTCTGAAGAAAATATGGTTTTTTGCAAATATTGTTCTTGCACACAGTCCTGCAGTAGAACTCATCTGTTTTGTTCACTGCATGAATAA
The DNA here is from genome assembly GCA_013397555.1 of Urocynchramus pylzowi. Lineage (NCBI taxonomy): Eukaryota > Metazoa > Chordata > Aves > Passeriformes > Fringillidae > Urocynchramus > Urocynchramus pylzowi. The sequence continues at coordinate 12,299 of VZRH01000845.1, forward strand.
ATCAGGCATAAGCTGGAAGGCAAAACCCTTTGTGGATTTTTCAGCATAATTTTTTTAGTGGAATAGAATTGCAGTCCCTAAAAGCCAAGCAGGTACAACCTCAAATCTGAAAGAGAACTCCAGGAAGGTCAAATAGAATGTGTTCTGAGCTCACAAAAAACGACTACATCTTATTGTAAAGCTCTAGAATGGATAGTGTAGGGTGGGTTTTTTTCCTTGTTTGTTTCCTTGTTTGTTTGGTTTTTAATTTGGTGGTTAAATTTAAAACCCGGGGCTATTCATTATTTATACAGAAAAATCTCATTTGTCTTCTGCTTTTCACCAAGTGCTTTCCAATTTAGAAAGGGTCACTTGATTGTGATTAAACCAAATGTTAGTGAATAATTCAGTACCTTTTTTCTTTGCCCCATCCTATTCATTAGTTAGAGCCAAAAGGCTGCAACTTTCAAAAAATAACAAATCTTTAGTCAATAATTAGTAATAATTAAAGACTCAATGCTGTTACAGCAGCTAGTTAGGAACAAAGAAGATTCTGTTTGTGAAATGAGAACTAATAAGGAAAAAATTAGTTTCTCATCAACTTAAATATTTCTAAAAATGTACGCTTTCATACAGTGTACTCCTGGGAATCTCTTTGTAATTTCATTTGATAAACACAGAGCTAAAATTGGCATTCTTGTAATTAATTTACACTATTACATAGAAATATGGGGAGAATAATTCACAGAGAGAAACTGCATGGTGCAGAGTTGCTTTAAAGCTTTTTTCCTCTTTCTATGAAATATATCAGATATGTAATTACATAAATCAGAATGGCACTTTGGGGCCTCTTACAGTCTGAGGTGCTTAAAAAATTTACAAATTTTAAGAACTCAGTGATTGTAAAATTAGCCAATATTGAACAGAATCTTCTATTTATTTTTTTTTCCTGTGTTTCACACAACTTTCACAAACCTCAAACATGAGAAAAAAAATTAACATTCTAAATGCAAAGTAAACTGAAATGAGCAAAAAAATTTACGAATTGCTTGAAAAATCTTTTGACAAACACTGTTCCGCCGTTTTGGGTCTGGGTCACTACCAGAACTGTAAAGAACTGTTTGGCACTTCCACTGGAGGAAAAGTTCAAATTGCAGTTTTCTGCTGGAGCAGAGTTCATCTGACAAAAGTCTTTAGTCCTGTAGGATTCCTGTGCTTCCAGTGTAACTGAGCCTGGCTCCAGGCGCTGCATGGGAGATGCTCATGAACTGCTGAGGGGATCCTCCTGTCTCTTCATCACCTCCTTAGCAGTGCTATGCAGAGAACTGATCTGAGAGTGTGAGAACTTACTCAAAAGGACCCACAACCAACGAGAAAGGCCAGTGAGGGAGAAAGGAGCACACAAATACGTTCCCAGGATCCCAAGAGGAAACGTTTCTAAATAACATAAAACCTGGTGGGGCCAAGCTGTCGGCTGGTGAGCAGAAATGAAAAGGCAGATGGATGTCAGTGTGCTCAGAGAGATCACATAGGAGTAAAAGCAGACTGATGACACCTTGTGGGGGGGAGCAGCTCTTCTCTGGGTGAGAACAGTCACCCCAGTTTCACTGCATGCACTGATCTCCAGAATGGAAAGCAAAGGGAGGCAAACGACCTTCACAGGTTCCACACAAGCCAGCACGAGTTCTGACAATGGGCTTCCAGCCTCCTGCCTCAGCAACAAAATCCCCCTGACAATGGATTTAGGAACTGTTAGAGACATGGCCCTCTCCTGTGCTAGATCCCAGGTGAGCAGGAATGACCCCGGCTTACTGAGGAGTTCAAAGGAAAACAGGAACAAATGTTTTCCCACTGTATTTTGGTTTTTTCCTAGGCTATTTCTTTTTGTATTCCACCACCTTATTTAGCTTTTGAGTGCTGCTGGGCATTGAGAAGAGTCTATAATTGTGCTGGGTGTTCTTTTTCCCTTAGCAGTTAGTGAGAAGTTAGAACAGGGCCCTGGGTACAGGCAGTTCAGATTTGCCAATCTCCCATGCTCTCCCCTGCATTTGTCAATGTCTGAGTTTCACCAACTATTATGCTGCCAATTTGCCTAGTTCTGTTCCCATGAAGTTCATCACAGCCTTCTCATAGGAAGATAAATAATTTTGTTAGCTGCAAATCCTGCTGACCTCATTTTTCTGTTCTACACCTCATTTCTGCCTTTCTGGAAAATGAATGAGTGTATTAAATCCTAACTACAGTCCAGGTCCTTGGGACATACTAATATTAACCTCTCACTGAATTGAAAACTGACAGCCTAATGAATTAAAACTCTTTGCATGAGAACAACAGTGTTGACACAGGGAAAATCAGGATGACTTGTGATTTACTCCCATAAGCTGAAGAAAAAAACAAACCAAAACCCCTCCCAAAACTTTGCAAATGCAAGTACCTGTGATTTTCACTGAATTTAATTATGGGTCTTGGGAAAAAACAGGCTATGTGAGGAAAAACCAAATCCAATTTAAAAAGAGGGGGAAACCAGCTCTGGATTCCTGTTTCCTTTGCTGTTTATGGAATCATTGAACTATAAAACAGTACCTTAAGCATTTTCCCCCCATGAAACTGCTAAAAGTGCCTTGGCTAGAATATCCTTGGAACATCAAAGCTTCTTTAGGTATTTGATCCAGAGGGGACAAGGTAAGCATTTATAGCTAATCAAGCCTGAAGTCAAAGATGAACAAGATGAACCAAACTGATGACTACTGTAGCTTTAATCATGCTGGCAGGACATGCTGCCTTGTCAAAATAGTTTAGATTTTTCTGGATATCAGAAAAATTCCTGCATTTCTCTGACACTTTGGTATACTATCTGTAGTGGATATTTCTGAAAGCAAAAAGTACATTTGGAACAAACATCACCAAGCCACATAAAAACAGGCAGTTTCTTAGTGTTCTGCCACTGTTATAAAAACTAATCTTTTAAAACTTAGATGTGTTATAAATTTCAGCAGAAAGTCTAGAGTTATTCCTGGAACTACAATACTTCAGCATCTAAAAAGTGTGTAATTTATACAGCAGCTTTAAAAACTCTAATTAGTGTCTTCCAAGTACAAATCATCTTGTTTGAACTTGGTCCCAAAGAACAGGTAGAAGAATACAAAAAATGCTAATGAATATTCACATGCTCTTGAAGTGAACCTCCTTCATGCATGACCATTTTGAGGGACCAAATTTTCTTAGCACCAAAAAAGTGCTACTTCACAGAAAGTGTGCATGTGTAATAATGCATTTAATTAAAAATTTATTAAACTAAACCTGTGTTACTAAACTAACAGGCCCTTCCATTGGAAACCATAAAGTTCTTTGGGAAACCTGGCATGTTTTACTGAAGTTTTCAGTAAGTTCTATCAAAGCAGATTCCTTTACTCAGGTTAGAAGAGCTTACAAAATGCCTGACCTTTAAAATCACTGTCCTGTGCCTCACTATCTGCAATGAGTTTGACTCAGGGACATTGTATTTAACTTTTTTATTTGTTCCAAATCTGCAGTTGCAAATTCCCATTAAAGACAACTTTTTTGCTCCATAAATTAATCCAATTTTTCAAAGCTGAATTTTTCATTCTTCACAGTAACTTGATTGGTAGGTGGCTTACTGGGAAAAGTGACCCTGAAAAGATTTTGTGAGACAAAATAGAAATCAGGGCACCTGAGTGCAGTGTGCACACGATCTGTTATATTCTGAGGTGTGTTGCAGCACCTCCTGCTTTTCCACTGACATTCTACTGCAGGAAGTGATGCCTCCTTTGAAGAACTCACTGTGCATGTAACAGAATTTAGGTTTCTTCAAGGCTGGCAGGAGGAGTTGAATTTTTAGTACTTATTTATATATTAGAACAAAAAAAAATTAAATTAAGAAATGCAATTTTACAGTTGAAATGCACACTTTCTAGTGTCTCTGTAGATGGAGAAATCTGAAATCCTTGTTTAGGTACAGAACCCTCTAGATCACTGCCAGTGCTGAGGTAAATGAGATCAGAAGACTTCTACATGAAGAGAATGGGAAAAATAGAAAAAATTATGGGATTTTATACGTTGTCCCATGTTGGTGTTTAATGCATAAAAAAAAAGCAAATCAATTCAGAAGAGTGTTAATGTTTGAAACAGACTCAGAATTATTGCACTGGACTGCCTACTTAAGATTTGTGAGGTGTACATAACATAATTTGCAACCAAGTAACCTTGAAAAGACCAAATTCACTTTTGTTAGTACTGTTAACTAAGTCATTAAACATATTCCCATGCCCACTCATAAATTGTATTCATTGTTTTCAAGATTTCAAGACTTCTGTGTTCTTCTAAATTTCTCTGATGTATTTAAAGCAGAAACAAAGGTTGGGATTTTTGTTTGTTACTTGTCTCATCTTGTGAATTCTCCTCACTCCTGCATTCATTGAGCTGTTGGGTGAATAGCTCATTAATGTGATTTCTATCTGTGTACAAAGGCACAGGGTAGAAGCACTGTTACGTAACAGCTTGAAAAGACACCTATAAATAACCTCCTTTAATAACCATAAATTTACATTAGAAAGGTAAATAAACTCTGAAGTGAAAACCGTTTATTTTTATCTGATGCTGCTGTTTCACACTCTCAATGTTATCAGACTCATCCTGCATAAATTAATGAGGTCTTGGGGTTTTATACCATCTGGGAAAGTCTTGCATATCGAATGGATTTATCCCATAGGAACAGGGACCTAAAGAGCTGCATTTCTCTGTGGGGACTCAGCTGTACCTGGCACACACTGGAAAACTCCCGGCAGCATCCCTGCCAGGTGAGGCTGTGCAAAGAAAGGCAGGCTTGGCTCCTATTTTACCCATTTTCTAAACACAAGTGCTCTTGTCTCAATAACCTGAACGAACTCAACCTCGATCAATTTTAAATATTCCTTCCTTGACATCACTAACTCTTAATTTTGGACATTTTCTGAATTGATGCCTTCCTTTGGCCTAACATCTTGGAAGGGAGGAAAATCCTTGCAGGAAAACCAGAATGTTCGGTTTTATATTGCTGTCAGTCCATCATTACCCCTGTAGAAAGCAGTAGGAAGGCTGAGAGGATGTTCTCATAAAACCTTCCATAGGTGTATGAAGATACAAAAGTCTAATACAGTAAATTGAACGTGATTACTGGTGGAGAAAGTGATAAAGAAATAACTGGAAAAGAACTCTTTCTGTACTCTGTAAGTCTCCAATACCCATTGTGAGGCAATGCAGTGAAATGCCTCCTCTTACAAATCAATTTCCGCAGGCAGCAGGAGCAGCTGAGCAGAGCCCTGACCCCAACCGCTCCATGTGCAGGATCCACGCCAGGCTGCACGGGGCTCGGGGCAGCCTGCGACATAGGAGGTGTCCCAGCCCACGGCAGGGCGGGACGGGATGGGCTCGAAGGTCCCGCCCAACCCAGACCATTCCGGGATTCCCGGAGTCTTTTACTGGCGCTAAGGGACGCCAGCTGGAGTGCCCTTCCTCTGGTGTTGGTTTTTGGGTACCTTTTAATATACTGGATGCTTTATGTACTTCTTTGACTGAAGTTCCTTTGGTGGAGATACTTTTCAAGGCTCTGCAGCTATGGGGGTGGAACCAGCAAGCGAATTAAGCAGAAAAAAGCCCAGCAATGGAAGCCATTGAGTTGGGAAATACCTGGACTTTGAGCTCAGTGATGGGTAAGACGGAGCAGCAGCCTGCCAGGAAGGAAGGAAGCTGACCATCTTTCCCAGTGATTTTTGCAGGATACTGTTCTGCTCTGCAGTGCAAACACAGACAGCATCAGTCAAAAAAGAAAGAGGCCCATCACTGTTATGCTGCTCTAAAGTTACGATTCCCAGACCACCTTCTTTGTCAAGTCTATTGACCTGCCCTTTTCATCTCCTCCTCAGCATGGTGTAGGCAACTCCCCACTCTCTTGCCAACCAGAGCTGCATCCCTACAGGATCAGGCATTTCATTAAATGTATTAGTAGTGCTTGTCAGTCATTCTTCAGCCTTTAAATCAAATATTATTTTATTTGAGAGGTTTGGGAGTGCGATAATGGAGAATGTTTTTCATCATTCTGCTAGGTGAGCCCTGATTCTTTCAGCTTAATGAAACCACTCTTACAAGTAAATTGCACATAATGCATTCAGCTGCTGAAGCTTCACAGAGCTGGCCCTACACTGTTAACACATAACTAGAGACATACCTGCAGGGGTTAGGATTGGAGCTGGTTTGAATCAGCCTCACCCAGTACACTAAAATAACCCTCCACACCTCATTGCCTTACCATTTTGCTGAAGTTTCACCTTCTAAGTTGCATTTATTCAGAGCTGGTTTTGTTGTTTGTGTTTGGGTTCTCTTGGGGGGGGGGGGGTTCTTTTGTTTTGAAGATGAGTATTTAAAATATTTTAAATTACTCAGGCATTTAAAAATATGAAATGCCTGAAAATGAAGTCAGGTGTTTCTTGTCCAGATGGTCCTTCATCACTGTGCCATTCACATACTTCCTTTTCTTGAACTAGGATTTAAAAGTATTTCACTGCCAACAGATCACCTCATAATATAATGATACATGTTTTTTCTAGCTTTATGAAAAACATATTCCCCTCAGAAATTGATAGATTTTAAAGATTTGATCAGAGTATATGTCTCTTTGGTTCCTTGGCAGTGTTTTCAGATCTCCAGACCAACCAAGTGAGTTTGTAAAATCTTTCAGTAATTCTCTCCCTTTTAGTTTTATATTCCAGTAGAAACATGGTCAGCACCTGGTGTTTTGTTATTTATTGCATGTATTTTGATTGCCTGTAAAATCTCTTGAAATTCTTCCACAAAAGGCTCAGCTTCTTAGGGAGCAACCATTTATTGTTTGCCTATCTCCCTCCTTAAGCAGCTCATTAAAGCACTCCCTGTTATCGCTCTGTAATCGCATTCTTTGTGACCAAGACATTTCCATTTGTGTTCTTTATCAGACTTACTCGAGTGTACATTGATATGTCTGTAAAACGACCTCAGATTCCTGGTGTGTGGATCCTGTTGCCATTCTGCAGCACAGCAGGTAACCCTGAGAGGAGGTGTTTGCTCTGTCTGTCCTGGGAGGAGGGCTGTGCTGACTTCTGTGGATCTCACAGCGGCGGGGAAAGCGGGGCAGTGCAGCAATGCTGCCAAGTCAGCCCCTGATGTTTCAGCGACTCCTACCCCCGGGTCAGGGACTCCTCACAGAGCACACTGCCCAGCTGCCTCCCAGCTCACTCTCCTCTGGCCAAAAGAAATGCTAACACAGTGCTGCAATGCATGACTCCCAATTCCAGTGAGCACAAAATCCACTTGGTAATTTTACCCTACAATGGAAACTGCAGATTTGCTCATCAATGTCTCCTGCCTTACTCTGCTCTTAAAATTGCTCGGTATGCTCTGAAAGATGTGTTGGATGTTTACTTGCAGTACTTCACTGTCATGTTTCATCAATAAGCTTTAAGGTCCTAAGTGCACCTTGCTGGTCCTTATGAAAATAGCTCTAAGAAGTATTTGTTACTGGAAAATTATTGATCTCACATTGAATACTCATCAGCTCCATCGCTGATGAGAGAAAGGAGGTAAGTTCTGAGATTGCACACTCTGCTTTTAAAGCTAGGAAGTACTGGGATACAGACATTTCCTCACCTTATTCACAACACAGGATGCAAGGTACTCACTATCTACCTCTTATTTACTCAGTTGTAATTGTACTAACTGTAAACACAATGTACTCTTTAGTCATGGGCGATTTTATCACATATCCCTAATATCCCAGTCTTTACTGAACTCATCTTCCTAACATGCCTACAAAGAAAGCTTTCAACTTCATTGAGAGAAAAAGAAAATAAACAACCCTCAGTATTTTGGGCAGCAATTTAAAGTGCAGGAGCTTGATTTGCCAACACATTTAACATTACACATCTTTCTAGGCCCAGCTCCTATTGACTTAAATTGCAGCTGCAAAGTTCAGCTCTTCTCTAAATCAGACCACACAATTTCATGATGTGCAATCAGAAAATGAGTAATACACACAAAGAAGCTTCAGGAAGAAGTGAACTGTCCAGGAGCACACGTTCCTCTGGGATAGAAAGTGGAACAGTATTGCTGAGGTACTGATAAATAAAACACGAGCTGAATAAATAGTGCGAAAAGTGCTCCTGTGTAAAGAGAACGTCCTGTATAAGTTTACTCGCTTAGAATAAATGAGAATTGGTTAACTTCGGTAATACTACCTACATTAGAGCTGGGTAAACTCTTAGCTGGTGTCCCTGGACAGCAGGCTGAACTTCTGGGCAGGATTTAAGGATCTTTACTCCAAGATGCTTGTGCCCTTCCTGAAATCCATTTTCCTGATGAATACATGTACCATCCCTCTGTCATAGGTAAGGACAGGCAGATCCTCCACACATGGAGCACTGCTCATACGAGGAAAGGCTGGGACAATTGGGTTTGCTCAACCTGGAGAAGCTTTGGGGTGACTTCATTGTGGCCTTCCAGTACCTTAAGGGGTTGACAGAAATGTTGGGGAGAGGCTATTTGCAAGGATCTGGCGTGACAGAAAAAGGGAGAATGGCTTCAAACTAAAAGAGAGGTGTTTGAGATTAGATGTTAAGAAGAAATTCCTGGCTGTGAGGATGGGCAGGCCCTGGCACAGGGTGCCCAGAGCAGCTGTGGCTGCCCCTGGATCCCTGGCAGTGCCCAAGGCCAGGCTGGACACTGGGGCTGGGAGCAGCCTGGGATAGTGGAAGGTGTCCCTGCCCATGGCAGGGGTGGGAGTCGGTGATTTAAGGTCCCTTTTAACCTAAACCATTCTGAGACACTATGATAATGAATGAACAGTAGCTTAGCATAGCTGTTAGCACCAGTGTGCCCGGGGAACATGAAGGGGGCCAGGAAGGCCAATGGCACCTGGCTTGTTCCAGCACTGGGGTGGCAGCAGGACCAGGGCAGTGACTGTCCACTTGTGCACCTGGCTTGTTCCAGCACTGGGGTGGCAGCAGGACCAGGGCAGTGACTGTCCCCCTGTGCTGGGCTCGGCTGAAGCCGGCTTCGAAAAGCTGTGTTCAGCTTTGGTACCCCAGGACATAACAGACATTGAGGTGCTAGGGCCTGCCCGGGGAAGGCTCTGGAGCACGACTCCTGCGAGACACTTGGGGTTAGGCCCGGAGAAAAGAAGGCTTTTCAAACAAGCAGCGCCTCGCTGTTGGCGCCGCTGGAGTTCCCCCGAGGGAGGGCGNGCCGCCGGCGTGCAGCATGGCTCCCCTCACGCCCGGCGCGCTGCCTCTCCTCCTCCTTCTGCTCCTGCACCTCGCCGCCTCCTCCAAGCTCAACACCCCCAAGGTGCTGCTCCCTTTCACCCGCGGCACCCGCGTCAACTTCACGCTAGAGGCCAGCGAGGGTTGCTACCGATGGTGAGTGCAGGTGCCGCCGCCCTTTGTCCGTTTCTCCCCCCGCCGGCACCTGCGGCGGCTCCTCGGCCCGCGGCGGGGCCTG
>VZRH01000845.1:21859-73242 GCA_013397555.1 Urocynchramus pylzowi
TCCTCGGCCCGCGGCGGGGCCTGACGGCTCCCGAGGCAGCCGGGCCCTCTCTCACCGCATTTACCTCGCTGCGGGTGGGTTTGGGCGGCCCAGCAGTGCGGGAGCAGACATGGAGATAATCCCTGAGGGGAAAGGTTGTTTATTTTGTGCAGTGGGGGTTAAACCCGCTGGAGGGGGGGGCAGTGTCTGCAGGCTGGGCCCTGAGAAGAAAGTCCCTGCTTGTAAAGGAAGCTTCCCGCCATGGCTCCGTGCCCGACATGTGCCTCACACCCCGTGTGCACCCACCCACACACCCCACACATGTCCACCTGCTTCTCCTCGTACCCCACACCCCCCAGCTGCTTCTCTCTGTCCCCCACACACGCACTCCACCTGCTTGTCCCACTCTGCCTCCACACATGCCCGTGTGCTCACCCTGCTGCCCCGCCGTGCCGCCCGCACACACACGGCCTCAGTCCCGCGTGTGCGGGGACAGCACCCAGAACTCGTGCTGCTGGTGTGGAAATGCCCCTTCTCTTGCTGTAGTCACTAATGAAGGTCCTGAAACCTTTGAGCTCAGGGGGTGGACTTAAAGGAATCGTAGCTAAGTCGGGAGCCTCTCGCCGCTGCTGTAAGTGTGGGTAACAGCACCCTTAATACTTCACCTGGGGACAGTGGAGATTTAAAAGTGAAAGCTTTCCCGGTTTTCTCAGTGTTGAGCACGTGGGATGTACTCCAGGAACTTCTGGCTGGGAGCCCCCTTCCTGCCTCGCACAGTGGGGAGGACTGGGTAGTGTTGAGCACAGAGGCTGAAGGCAAATCCCACAGCATGTGCACATTCAGAAAACTCACAGTAGTCTTCATGTTAAGCAAATGTTGCCAGCTCCTTGTCCTTGCTGTTGAGCTCTAGAATGGTAACTTAATCAGTAATGAGCAGGAGGTACCCACCTGAAAAAGAAGCAGCAGTTGAGGTGTGTTTAGGATGATACTTCCATATGTGCCAGATGGATGCGTGTAGCAGTTTTCAGTTGTTTTACCTGTGCTAGTTACTGAAATAGATCTTAAAGGGCTGTATTTTCCTTCTCTTAGTTTCTTTGCTTGGTTGTTGTACATTTCTCATCTCAGGGGTGGGTACGAACCTTTGGTCTGTGACAGTTTATATATTTGAGGGTGCTTATGCAGAAGAGCAGTAATAAATTTTACCTAGAAGTGAACTAAATGAAAGTTATTAGATGAGCTGCTTGTGGTCATGTAATATAATTTTTAATGGACTGCTTTAGTGAAAATCTCATAACTGTGGGGTTTTTTTCTTTCCTTACTCTTATTTTTGAAGGTTGCTGAGTCTAAAAGGGTTTGGTTTGTGAGGTAAAGTACAATTCATAAAGCTAAACCCCAAAACTCATCAAAGCACTAGTAAAATCTGGAAGTATAGACTCCCTTTCCTGTTTGCCAGTGAGCTGTGAGATGATGCTGGGCTGGCTGCAGCCATTCCTGCACATGCCAGGTGCTATCCTGCTGTCAGAAGCATGGAGATCTTTGCTAATCTCACTGAAATCTGCAGATGAAAAGATGTAGGATTGTTCTCCAGAGAAATGCCGACTTTGACCCACATTCATATCTCTAACAGAGGTGATTTCTGTGCACTTCAGAGCATGTTCTATTGGTGCTGTTTGCCAGTATGCAGTGACTCATATCCCTCATACAGACAGGCCTCAACATCCTTTTCCATCCTCTCCCTCTGCCCTTCAGAGATGAATTTTGGTTGAGAATTAAGACAATTACACCTAATGCACCTTCTGTGTGCTGTCATTTTCTGTGGCTTGTAAATGGGCATTTATTCACTTTTGCTTTGCAAGGCCTGGCAGTATGTGGGTTGTGAAACTCAACATGTGCTCAGCAAACCCTCTGGAGGAAGCAGGAGCTCTGTGTGTGTGCCTGAGCAGGCAGCAATTGCATCTGGGGCTCTCTCCCTCTGCATCCTTGTCCCACAGGCCTGGAACTGTGTGGGGTTAGAAGGAAATGTACCTGGAGGAGCAGCAGCACAGCCACTTGCTGCCAGGGTTCCTGTGCTTCATGTCTCAAGGAGCTGTTACTGGAGAGGGGCTGCTGAACTGAGCAAGTTAGGAAGTACCTAACTTGTATGGCTTGGGGAGGATTGACTCTTCCTCACATTTGAGAAATGGTGGGTGTGTTTGTGTGCATGAAAGCAGGGATTTGAATGGTCAGATTCAGGCCCTCTGTGTCTGGAGAGGGGACTGGGGGTTTGCAGTATGGGAGATTGTGGGGTTAGAGGTGGCCTGTGAGAGCTGTTCTGGTTGTACAGCAGCATCTGGTAGCAAATGACACCTTTTGAAGGTCTGCATTACTCATCTCAAGCATTCAAATTCAAAGGCAAGTGTCCAATTTCCTGAAAGATCAGTCTGTAGCATGTTGTGACCGTTTTTTTTTTCCCAGTTTCCCTTTCAGCCTTCAAGTTTACCTCTGAAAGTAGGATATTTTCAAAGTGATTGTAGTGGTGTCTGAGAATTCCACTGATTGAGAGGGAAAAGGTCAAGTTCTATCATCATCCCAGCAGACTGAGAGTAGTGGTAAAGTTACAAGCATGGCTTTAAAGTATTTTCTGATTTTCAAGATGCTCATGCCTTCTGGAGTTTGGGTTGCCTTTATACTAAAATAATTTTTTTGGGAAAAGCTTTGTTTTCAAAGCACACGGTGTTTCCATCTGTTAATGTTGTACATGGTACTATTTTCAGGCATAAAATACAGTCTGTGCAAATATATTTAGCATTTATATTGCATCTCTATTTGTCTTTTTACTACCTTAATCCATAAATTACACCTGAAAGAATGACAGCATTCAGAAGCAGAATTTTCTCCTTGAAACCTGCCATACAGTAATAACATTTTCAGGGGGAGGATGGGAACACACACACACAAAACCCATTTCCCCCCAAAGTAGGCTTCATGGCTGGATGTTTGTATCAGAAATTATCTGCAGTGTACAAATATGTTTACATATTTCATTATTTAATGGAGTGTAGAATTGAGATACATGGTGAGGGCTGGTGGAAATGAAGAGGAGTTTATTGCCACCTTAATGAAAGGTTTTTGCGTGCTACTGAAGCCCTCACTGAGGAGGTTGTATTGAGGTAATTACCACGGGAGAGGAGCTGGTGGCACAGTGGTAAAGGCAGGGATGCAGGGCTGAGTGATGTTGGAGCTGTGGGATGCACAGGTGCTTCCAGAGAGCCCAAATCCACTGCACAGTGCTGCTGTTGCAGTAGTTGGCTGGCAAAGCTCGTTTTCTAGCTCCTTACCTCGTCGTGGTTTTGCTGTTAATTGATCTTACTTCTCCATGTGCTGGCTTTTAAAAATCTCTATCAGTAGTGTTGTTCATTGAGATCTGTTGCTTTGCTCTAAGACCAGTAGTCTGATCCCTGGTAATTTGGGAGTTGTGTTGCTTCCTGGATCACCTGTTTTACCACAGGTCTAAAAAAACCTGTCTGACTGTCACTGAGAAATGTTTTGTGTGAGATACTGTTAACTTCCATATTGTGAAGTGACATCTTAAATAATGTTTGTTATCCCCCTCTCTGCTTCTCACCTGCTCTGCATTCCCTTTTGTAAAGCATTGCAGTGGGCAGCAGGGTGTTCTCCCTCTCCCTGACTCACCTGGCTGTGCTTTCCCAGCAGGGCTTCAAGCTCTTGGAAGTGCCAGCAGGAGCTCAGAATTGGTTTGAGGTGTGCGAGGTGGTAAAGTGAGAGGGGCTGTGCTGCTGTGGCTCGGGTGTGTGTGTTACTTGAGAGTGTTGGCTCAGAACCAGAGCAGGTCTGTAGCAGAAGTGTTCTGCCAGAGCCCAGGAGGCACAAGAAATTATTTTGTTTCTCTTAGCTGATGTGTGAACATCAGTGCAAGTTTACTGTTGAAAAAAGCTTTTTCTCAGTCTGAGCATCAGCTGCCTGCTAAGGCAGACAGAAGGATTAGAGACTTGTTGATTTTGGGCAACGTTTCATTGCTGAACACCCATGAAATAAATGTTTTAGACTTCTGCTCATTTTTTAGTCCCAAGAGTGACTATATAATGTCCCTGGTGTATTGGTCAGTCCAATCTTCTCAAACTCTTGGAGACTTTTACTCCCCAGTTTCCCTCTGACCACATATTGGCCCAAATGCCTGATAAAATTCTAAAAGGTCAGATCAGCTGACAGTCGTGGTGCAGCTCCACAGAGGTGGATTTTTGCTGACTCAGTTAGCTGAGTTTGGTCTGAAGAGCTGGCAGAACAGTATAAAACACTGGAGCAGTAAGAATCAACAGAGAATTCACAGAGAGAGAAACAGGAATAGGTGCCTGATCTTTGAACGAAGTGACAAATAAAGGAAGTGAGTGAGGTATATAATATAATAAATGATCTGATGAGGTATTGACATGTGGTGTTGCAGAGCAGTCAATGAAGAACCCAGGCCTGGGTTTGTGTGGATGCAGTCTTGGCACATGGCTCTGTGTCTGGGGCCCTGGAGGGGGATGGAAATGGAGAATGAAGCAGAAATTGACAAGAGGACTGGCAGCCTCTTTGCCGGTGCCATTCATTCCTCAGCAAGTAGGATTTTACTCTGAGGGAAATACAAACTGGGGACTTTTGTGAGCTTTTTTCCCCTTCCCTCCTCACTCTTCTTTCAAGTGCTTCCTCCCTGCCTTGCTGTTTCTTACAGGCGCTGGCATGGGATCCAGAGCAAGTGCCAGAAATGCTTCCCATTGCTGGCTTCTCAGGATCTAATTTTGCCTTCTGACAAGCCCAGCTCTCAATGTCACACACTGCTGAAGAGCTGCTGTAGTTGGCAGAAGATATAAATTTGCGTTTTTTGCCACTTAAAGCTGAAGTTTCTTTTTCTTGCCCATCTATGACCCAGTAGTGATCCCAGCGTAGTGCTGCTGTCATCCCCAGCCTGGCTGATTAATGCCTTTGCCTGTCTGTGCTTTGCCCTGCATCCAGGTAGCTGTAAACAGAATGTGCTTCTGATACTGCTGAGTGATAGAGGGGTCATCAGATACTTCCTGTGTCTGCTGGAAAAAAAGCTTCTCATGCAGATTGTTTTTAAACATAAATCCATACGAAACCAAGCCTCAGGCCCACTTGAGTAAAATTTGTGTTAAAAAAAACCCATTCAGCTCTTCATTCAGAGATGTTCTACCTCCTAAACTGTTGCTAGAAGCCAAATAGTGTCTAATCTCAGTTTCTCTACTGTAGTGACTGGCTTTTAGCTGTAAAAACTTGAAAGTTCCTTTAAAATTGGGGAGTGTATGTATGTTTACAGTTAAAATTTAATTTTTGTTGATCTTTGTTCCTCCCTTTTTCTAGTCTGAAAAGTATCCTGTAATTAGATTCCATTTTACAACACTGCTATTAGTGCAAACCACAGTGGTTTTGTATTACAATTCATAGCCAGATATTAAAGGAACAAATACAAACCACAGTGAAACCTGTTGTGTTATAAACACAATCAATACCAGACTGCAAGAATGCAAAATCCTCAAATTAATAACAAAAAATCTAATGGCAGAGAGTATTAAGCAGTGTAAAGAGCTAAATAAAAGTCAATTTCCTACATATAACACTTATTTTAAAATATCTGCATGCAGACTAAGTCAAATGCACATGCTCAGCTTCAAAAGCCAACCAGGCAAGTACAGGAAAAGCCTTACTTGTTGTGAATGCTAATGTTGTTTAAAGAAACTTGCTAAATGTTGGAAAACTGTTTCGTGGTTGCCTGAGAATAACAGAACAGCAGGAAAACAACTAATTGCTCACTTCTAATCTCTAAAACATATTTTAATTTTTTATAGTAAAGCTGTGTGCTACTAATACAGAAAATCATTATTTTAGAAACAGTGTAATCCCTGCTATAAAAAATATGCACATATTTGTGTGCATTGTTTAGGTATGTGGACTAGATATAAACAAACAATTTTCAGATTGGTGTTTAAATTGCCCATTGCATACTGTTGTGGCCTGTTTTTTCCTTGATCAGGTAAAGTACTTTGAAATTCTGGGTCAGCAGTTGGTATTGTCGTTTCCAAATCCTCTAAAACTACTCCTTATGTAAGCAAAATACTGTTGGGAGCTTAAGGTTCAAAATGGGATTTGTACTTCTGTTGCAGTGGCTACAGGCAGAGGTCTGTGCTCACCTGGGCTGCAGCTGTTAACTCTCAGCTAATTGAGTGCAGTGTGATGTGTTGTTTTTCAATAGATACAATTTTAGTTAAGGAGGAATTCAGATTTTTGCTGATGTGGATCTGTTGGTTGTGCCAGTAAGAACAGAAGGTGAAACCTGTGTCTGGGGACTCAGTCATACATGACATTGCTCTTTGTTTGGAACTCCCATCCTGCTCCTTGCTGGGTTAGAGAATTTTCCCCATGCATCCCTGGTAGGCATTTTTTTACATCTTCCAGAAAAAAAGTCCAAACCCATCCAGCTTCCCCATCTTTACCAGGGGGATCCAGTGCCTGGTTTAGCTTGCATTTACCAGATACTGCAGCGTTTTCATCAGAGCTGCTGTCATCATCCGAGCAGCTTTGTCACCCATCAGTGCTTGCTTTCATTGTTTTAATCCTTCAAAGGGCCCTTGTGAGTGGTCCCGAGCACACAGCAGGGGCTGTTTCAGGGCTGGGTTCCTGGGGCTGGGTTCCCCAGCAGCTCTTGGTGCTGCCTCTCTCCCTCCCTGCCCGGCTCCGGGCCGGGGAGCGGCAGCTGGGACTGGCTCCGGCACGGCCCCGGCACGGGGCTCAAGGTCCGGAGTGACTGGCAAGGGCTTTGGCTGCTGCACTGGCTCTGCAGTTACCCCTCAGATGCGTATTGCTGCTTGCTCAGATTTACTTTCAAGAGGCTTGGTTTGTAATAACGCTTCAACTTTTGTAGTTGTTTTATCTTGACGGTTTTGGTGCACTGCAAAGGAGAACTGGGCTCCCTTAAGTAATGCCCTGGCCTGCTCCGTGGGTTTAGGGGAAGGTTGTCTGATTCCGTGCTGGAGAGAATGCTGAGCTTGCCTGCCCTGCCTCTGGCTTGGGCTTTCCCTGTCCTCAGCCCACGCTTGCCTTGGCTGGGGTCCTCGAGGAGCTGCTGCCAGGCAGCTCTTCCCAAAGCCAGCTGCTGCCCGCGCAGCGCATCCCGGGGGCGGCTTTGCAGGCAGAGCCGGGCTGTGCGCGCTGACAGCTCCCCACCCGCAGGTGGTCCACGCGGCCGGAGGTGGCGAGCATCGAGCCGCTGGGGCCGGCCGGCTGCCGCTGCTCGCAGAGAGCGCTGGTCCAGGCGCGCTCCACGCAGCCCACGCGCCTCACCACCATCATCTCTGCCGAGGACACACGTGAGTCTGGGCAAAGCGCTGCCTCCCGCTGTTGTCTTGTTCTTTTGAGTTTCTCTAAACCTTCTTTACTTTCTTGGGATGGAGTTTCTCACCTCCTTTCGTGTAAATAATGATTGTTTTGCGGTCTTCTCTGTAGGAGGAGAATTTTGGTGGGCTGTTAGTTTGACCAGTGTGGTTGGAGAGGTGGCAATGTCGTTCTCCAGTCCACTGTCACTTCTAGAATTCTATAAATGTTGAAGTCGAAAAAATAAAGTTATTTTTTTCCTGTTCAAATACTGGAACACCTTACGTGAGTTTTATTATTTCTTGCCACAACAGTATCATCCCTTGGGCGTCCTCTGGGAGCAAAGCTGAGATCTAGAGGTGCACAGGCACATTTCAGTTCCTGTGCACAGTCATTTTAGACTTTCCATTGCCATGGGTTTTAACTTCTGTGTGCCTCAGATAGGTGTTAATGATTTTAATGATTTTAATGATGCACCCAGGTAAAAGGTAATTCTTAAAACCCCCGCCCTCCAAAATCCACAAATAGAGGGGGTGACTGAAATATAAAAAAGTGTTTAATAAAAATGACTAGTGCAAATTCAGATACTTCACATTTGAAAAAGCTGGAAATTGCTTTTGTGTCTGTTATACAATATACCTGGTTGGTTTTTATTGTGACAGAGAGGCAAAACCAGATGGCCAATTAAATGCTGTGCAGTCACTAACTGAAGGAGTTTATGGGTGTTTATTGTCTGGGGGTAAAAGTCATTAATTTCTCTGGGACATGACAGCACTGTAGCAGCTCTGCTATGTTAATAAGCGCTCCCAGACAGCACCTGTACCTGTCAGTGTAGATGGAAGTCAGAGTTTCTGCAGATCTGTTCTGCAGTTCAGTGAGGAAGGGAACTGTTTTTCTTGCTTTCTGAGCCACCGTTTGACCACGAGTTTCTTCATGGAGGTCACGACGAAGTTTCAGTTCCTTCAGTGTCAGTGTCTTGTGTCACTGGCTAAATTTGAGGTGCATCTTGACTTTATTGTTGTTCTTGATGGGCACATCCAGTGTTGTGCTTTCTGTGCTCTTTCTGATGTCTCTTCAAGTGACTGGGCAAGTGCTTCGCTGTGATGCCATCGTTGATTTAATTCATGACATTCAAGTTGTGTCCACAACGAGAGAGCTCTACCTTGAGGATTCACCACTGGAGCTCAAAATTCATGCTTTGGATTCAGAAGGTAAGAGATCTGCTTGTAGGAAATTAAATATATATTGAAAGTTCTAGCTGTCTGATACATGCACTAGCTTTATTTGTCACATTGTTGATTGTTTAAAGCCAAGTGGAGAATTTAAGGAGTTTCTCTGGATAATATATTGTGAAGTTGTCTGTTCTTTTTTCTTTTTTTTATTTTGAGCTGAGGTAGTCTAAAGAATTTTGCAAAACGTTGTTTTTGTGAACAGTCAGGTATCTGACAGGAGGTTCAGAGGTGATGTTTGAGACCAACCACCTATTGCTCAATCTCTTTAATTACTACACAAACACTCACTTTTGGGACACACTGTTTAGCCTCATAAGAGTCAGTACATTTGGACTGAATGCATTGTTATTTAACAGGAGCAGAAAACCTCTGCTTTTTGTAGTCTGTAGCATCAGAAAAAGAGCCATGATCTGGTAAGAATTCCATGCTTTTGACAGTCAAATTTTGTGCACACACAGTGCTCCAAGCAAGGGATTTTTAGGACAATTATTGAAAGGAAATACTGTGTCAAGCTGCTGTAAAAGGTTGAATTAATTGTCTTGGGTACTTACTGCGCCATCACACCTGTGTTTGTAAACCATGAATGCCAGGTGAAGTATGGTGATATATTAATAATGAAAAGTAATTTTTTTTTTTTTTTTATCCTGTGTGTAGTGCTGGATTCGTGGCTTGGTGTTGTGGAAATTCGAGGGTGCTTCACATTTCTTCTTGTAGGGATACAACAGAGAAATTTCCCAGGGAAATAAGTAGTTGTTTATGTTCCAGGAAGACTCTATGCTCGTTCTCTATTTTTGTTTTAATCTGGTTGTTTGATTTGTAGGAAACACTTTCAGCACTTTGGCAGGGCTGGTGTTTGACTGGACAGTGGTGAAGGACCCAGAGGCCGATGGCTTCTCAGACTCCCACAACGCTCTACGGTAAAGTCATTTCCTTTGGTCTCAAAGGTTTGTTCAGTCTGATGCATAAAAAATACTTCCCCACATCTAGGCAGTTTACTGAACTGATGCCTAAAATTATAGTGTTGAGAGTCAGTTGTTTCAGGTTGGGTTTTTTTAACCTACTGGACAGCCTGGGCACTTTGTTCTCTGTTTAGGTTAACTGCTAGTGAGCAGCTGTGGTAGCTCTGATGCAATAATTAGAAATAAACAGATGCGGTTGTTGATCTCGCTGCAACATCTCATGCAAAAGGAAGATTTATCAGGAAGATTGTTAGGATTTCAGCAGAGTTTTATTTTTAGCTTTTTAAGGAAAAGCAGTCCCCTTCCATTTCAGAAAGGAGCTCTCTGAACCTTAAGAGTTTCAGATGTCAGTGGACACTTAGTTCTGGTGTTGAAGTAGGATGATTCCTTGTGGGGAAGCCAGTTCTCCTACAGAGCAGAATGGTTAACAGCCAGCTTCCATCCTCAAACTGACCCTCCAAATAAACTGCAAGTGGAGTGGGGGGAGCCAGCAAGACTTTGCTCCTGGGCAAATACAAACTTATTTTGCAGCCTTAGAGAAGCAGCATTGGTTGGGGAAAGCCTGCTAAGCCCATAATACACCTGAAGCTGCAGGTATGAGTGAGAGCCAGAATGAATGGCTTAGTGGGACTGGATATCCCAAGTCCTGGTACATATGGGGCTTTTTCTTTCAGTATTAGTATTTGCTGATGTGATTTTAATCAATACTGATGTATGCTGTACTGTTAGCATAACTATGATAGCATAAAAATGTTCTACAGGTAGTACAGCTTTGGGAAATAAATAATAAATTGTCATGAATATGTTAATATCCATCACTGTTCTCCATATGGCTCTGCTGGTTTTTCTCTGAAAGTGCTCATGAAGCCAAGCAGATCATGTGCATAGAGAAGGTGACACCCTGTAAGACGTGCTCCTGTTTCCAAAATTTCCTGTCATTTGCCCATTCATGGCAAATTCCTCCCCTCTGTTTTGCCACTTTTCACTGAAATTTCTAACAGTTACTACAAGTTTTCTGCTTGTAGATGATTTTCATAGTCATTTATTAAATACATCCTGGCTTCTTGAGGGAGGTCAGAGTTTCTTTCTGGATTTGTTGAGCTGTTGCTATTATAAACATAAGCTTTGGGTCTTGCACATCAGTTCTTCTATAACATAGAGAGCTTTTGCAGTCTCACCTCCTGAACAAACTGGAGGGGTCATTGTAGACAACATGTGCAGTCTTCTGATAGCTCACAGGCAAGCTTCAGACAAACTTATCTGTCACAGAAATTAGCTGCAGATACCTCAAAGAATGAGTAAAATTTGGATATCTGGTCCCAGGCAAACATCTTAAATTGGCTTAAAAATGGAAGTGGCTGGGAGGGGATGCTGGTGGTGTTTCTCTGTGGGTTTACAGAGGTTGGTTAGCAATTTTCTTTTCACTTTGTGATTCACCTTTTAGTATACTCAAGTTCTTAGAATCCACTTACATCCCGCCTTCCTATATATTGGAAATGGAAAAAGTTGCCAAGCAAGGAGATACCATTCTGGTGTCTGGAATGAAAACAGGGAGTTCTAAGTTAAAGGCAAGACTTCAGGAAAGCATCTATAAGGTAAGATTTCTAAATGTCTGGGGGTAGATGGATTTCTGAATGAGCATCTGTCTCAAGTTTTTCTGTATTCTCCAAGATGATCTTCATACCAACATGATTTTTTTTCTTCATTCTTGCACTGTGTGCACAGAGCAGATCTCTGTACCATTCTCTGTCCCTTGCATCGCCCTGTTGTGACAAAAGTCAAGATGAAAGTAAGGAGCCAATTGCAGCAAATAGTGTTTTTCACTTCCAGATTCTAAGTTCCTGCTTCATGGTCTGTTTCAAACAAATGGGCTGCTTTTAATGCGGTTACTTTTCTTTCCCCCTCTATCAACAGGATGTACACCCTGCAGAAGTCAGATTGCTTATTTTGGAAAACATCCTTTTAAATCCAGCATATGACATTTATCTTCTGGTAGGAACATCAATTCAGTACAGAGTTCAGAAACTGAGGCAAGGGAAGATCACAGGTTTGTTCTGTTCTCATTTATTTTTATTTTTTAATGCTTTGTGTGAATTTTTAACTGCTGAGAAATTTTTAATTGTGTTTAAACTTCTTTGTTAATGTTTAATACTGTTTTCCTAAGGCACACAGTGATACAGCTGTTTAGTTCTTTCAGTCAAAAAAAATTGTGACTGTTAAGAATACACTCTTGCAGATTTGTCAAGGATGTAGAGACAAGGGTAACTTAAAATAGGAGCTAACACTGTCATTTTAGATGTTGACAGTCACTAAGGAACTGACTGACTTTCTTACTTAAATCAAATTTAGATTAGTAACTTTTCTAACAGAAAATGTTTTATTGGCAAATGGATTTGTTCCACAAAGTAAAGCCTTTATAAATGTGGGTTAGCTGGCCTTATGCCCATTACAAAATGCAGTGCCTTGAGTTTTCTCTCCTCTCTCCTTTTTTCCCTTTTGTCTTTTTTTCTCTTTTGAAGCTGGAAATCAATTGAATGTTAGGTCTAAATACTGAGATGATATTAGTTGGGAATTGCAGTTTCACAGACATTATATTTGCCAAGAAGTTCATTTTTTGTGTGTGTGATGATGTGATGACAGAAGTGCTGTTTTTACAAAACACTAAAAATACTGATTTCAGGAGAGTACTAGGCATTAATAAAAAATAATCAGCAATAATTAGCAGCAGCTAAACACTGCCACACCTGCTTTTATTGTTTCCTGTGTTTTGTTTCACCTCCAGAAATAGCAATGCCATCAGACCAGTACGAGCTGCAGCTCCAGAACAACATCCTCCATCCCGAGGGAGATCCCTCCCGGCCAGTTGCCAAGCTGGACCAGGCAACATCCACTGTGACTGCGCTGCAGCAGGGCCAAGCCAACCTCATCCTGGTGCACAAGAGTATCCTTCCTGGGGAATGCTTCTCCAGCCACCACTCTGTGGCAGGAGACAAGCTTTCCACCCTTTGCAACACAGAAAGATCAAGTTATCCTCATTTGTACTGAGAGTCTGGAAATCGGGAGCCGTGGAAAGCAGCACTGCTGTGAATTCAGTCTCAGCAGAGCTGTCTGATGCCTCGGAACGTTTTAACAAATTAGGTTGGCAAAAGATCACTTAAATCATGTCTGTTCCCCTCAGTTACTGCAGAAATGTATGGGGCTTTATTTAATTTTTATATTTCAATCATTATATTCTTTAGTGAGTTCTCTCCAAAGTGCTCACTGTCTTGCAGTGAAGTGGGGATAATGTTTATTTGCAGTGTACACTTAGCTTTAAAATAGCCAAAGAGGCATGAGGAGTCCCAGGAGAATGCTGATGTTGGCTTGCACTGAAGCTGTGTTCTGATGTTGGCTTGCACTGAAGCTGTGTTCCTTGACTGAGCCCTCAGATATCCGCATGCAGGGGGTGTCCAGGCTGCCCAACAGCACTGTCTATGTGGTACCTCCTGCATATTTGGGTTGGTATTGCTGCAGTCTTCCTGATTGCTTCATGCCATTTCTGGCCTTGTTTCTGATTTTCATGCTGTGTCTCCACGCTTCCGTTCAGTGTTAGTTTTCACAGAAAAGTAATTTTATTCATAAAAGTAGCTCAATGTGAAATAGGTTTTATGTACTTTCTTTTATCTCTGTAGTCAGCAGTTTGAAATAATGAGTGTTCATCTGCAGAGTGTGGGCACCAGAAGCAAAATGCTTTTCTCCACTAGATAAAGAGGCTGTCGGTTTGTGCAGTTCAATATTTCCTGTTTTGCAGGATTTACAGTTCATCCAGGTGACAGATGGGTCCTGGAAATGGGCAGACTTTATGCAATTACAGTTGACGTGTATGATAAATCAAGCAATAAGGTGTATTTATCTGATGTAAGTTGAAATGTTTAGATACTTTTCAGTGACTGTCTCCTAAATCCTGACTTGCTTTGGAATTATTTGAGTGGTTTCTTATTTACATTGAGACAGGACAGTGCAAAGCTTGTTGTTTCTTGCCTTTTTATTTTTTCCATTTGTTTTGTCGCTGTTACTTTTTAAAAATGAAGCACTCTGATTGATTCATGTGAAATTATTGGAGTCTTAAGTGCTGTAGAAAAAAAAATGGAAGTTTGATAATGTCTTCCAGGTTGAATGGGGCTTGGCACAACCTTAAATCGTTCAGTGCCACCCCTGCTGTGGGCAGGGACACTGTCTCATGTCCCAGGGTGCTCCCAGCCCTGTCCAGCCTGGCCTTGGGCACTGCCAGGGATCCAGGGGCAGCCACAGCTGCTCTGGGCAACCTGTGCCAGGGCCTGCCCACCCTCCCAGGGAAGAGCTTCTTCCTAAATTCTGTATACTAGGTAGCAAATACACATCGTTCTTAAAAAACTGCAAAAGAAACTAAATTTAAATAGTTCAGTTGCAGCAAGAAAAATTTTATTAAATTATTACTTTTCAGAATTTTGGAGCTAGGGGAATATTATTTTATTTGCCCATAATTGCTTTTTGGGATACAGATCTGAGTTTCAGCTAGAGCTCAGTAGAGTACTGTTGAGGCAATATATTAATGTGTTCTTTTGTGTTGAAGAAGGGAAAAATACTGAAAAATATTAATTATTTAGTGGTATAAATATGGGTAGTTTAATGTTAAATTACATGTTTCTGGTAGTTAAAGAAGAAACTTTTTGTGGCGTTAATGTTGTGTCTAAAGGTAAAATCTTACTGAAAGACTGAAACTTCCTTAGGGAAAGCTCTGATCAGTTTCAACAGCGTGTCTTTGAACTGTGTTATTAAGCAGTGGTTTGCTCACTGACTTGTATGTTTAAGGCTTTCTGTCCTCCATTGATGTCAGTCACCCGGGGCAATTTTTATTTCATGTTTTGGTTTTAGAATATCCGAATTACTACAGAGCTGTCCAAAGAACACTTTGAGGTGCTGCAGTCCTCTCTGAATGGGTCCTATCATTATGTGATGGCTGTAAAGGCGGGTCAGACCACGATTGATGCTGCACTGACGTCAGTAGTTGATCAGGTGTGTCTTTGTGAGAACTCCTCTGCTTCACTGGTAGGCCTAAAAATAATTGAGCTGTGCAGTGGTGACTTCCTGGCAAAAGGAAACCTAAGAATTACATGGGTCTGAGCTGTCTTTGTTTGAACAGATTAAGAACCAAATTCTAAAATCCTTTCTTCATGAAAACTCAATTGAGTCAACAGAGGATTTGCTTAAATTAAAGACTGTGGGATTTTGCTCCCGAGCATGTGGCAAACTCCTGTTAAGGCAGTGGTGCACAGCACTGATTTCTTTTCTCGTGGCAGATCCTTGTGCTGGGCAAGGGGCCTCTCACAGGCTGAGGGAATTTTACACTTTATTGTGGTAGGATCATCACTCATACCCTGGCCTTGTTCTGCAGTCACTTACATTGGGGAAGTTTGCTATCAATTGGTAAGTGACCTTGAACTCTGGAATGACAATCTGCCAAATGTATCAGCCTGCACATTTCTCCAAATTAATATTCATTAACTTTCTGCTGGTTAGGCAGGCTGCTGAATGTATGGCTAACTAGGGCACGTGGTGTGGAAGTGAGTTGCTTTTGCTTGAAAATTCAACACTTCAACCCATTTGCTGTGAAATCATTTTAGTGATTCCTTGAGCAGGATTTAGTAGCTCCTTCAATGTGATAAGCCACGGTCATTTTCTGTGTCAGAGATGTTCTCTTCTGGAGAATGGAAAGGCATCCCCTGAGAGCTGTTTTTTCCCTCAGAAGTGCAGTAACTGTGTCTTGTGCCAGAGGGTTGTGGCACTGCAGTGACAGCAGAGCTGTGAAGGCCATTGTGGGGGGGCTGAGCAAGGGCTCTTTCGGGCTGAATTTTGCACACAGTGGGATGAGCAAAGAGTAAATATAGGTGTTGAGCCTCCAGACTGGTTCTCCAAATGAGGCCTCAAAATAGGAGCAGTGAAAGAGTGTATTTCTTCTTGCCTTTTAAATTAATGTGGGCACCTGGATCTTTATAGCACTCACTTAATACAGGGGCACACCTTGCTGCCAGGAGCTGTTTGCTCACTAGGAACTCTGTTCATAAGTGGTCCTAAATAGTTTTCCTTCCTCTCTGAGGTGTTTCAAGGACTTGTCTGTTCCTAAGGACTACACATTAACTTGGGAAGCTCTGTGGTGCCATTTATAACACTGTGCTTTTGCCCTTTGCAGGATGGAGGTGTTCATACCTTACCAGTTCCAGTGCAAAACCAGCAGGATGTGGAGATCTATGTTCCAGTATTTCTTGTACCCAGCATTCTGATGTTTCCTTGGCAGCCAAAAGCAGGAGTCTACCAGTACACCATCCAGGTATGCCAAAGAAGTACCCAGCTGCAGGGAGTGTAGCTCAAGGCAGGCACACTGAGGCCTGACACCACTGAGCTGGGGTTCATTTTGGATACTTCAGGCACAGTGGCATCCAGAATGTAACTTGGAGGGACTTCATGGTACAGGAATTAATATACAGTTCAAAAAGAAGCACCAAGAAACCAACAAACATAAAAACCCCACTGACTTCCACCTCTTGTCTTCCCTTCCTCTCTCCCCCATGCATGCACCACACACCTGTGCCTGGAATGGTTTGGAATTCCAGGAGCATCCTACATCCAAAGATCCACAGCAATCATTAGAGGCTGCCCTTTGCTGGCAAGGATGGGAAATACGAGTGGGAGTGTGAAGTGACTGCAAAAAGGGCATGACAGGATTAATTAGCAGCACTCTGCCAGCCTTGGACATCAGTATTCTTTACTGGCCTCACACCTCATGCTCCTAATACAAAGTTCCAGGGAGGCAAAGGCCACAGCTCATTTATAGAAGGGATGATTCCCATGTTTTCTAGGTGTGTCTTTGCTCCCAAGCTGTCAGTTATTCCTTATGCTTGATGAAGCAAATGCTTTGTGTTCTGGTACCCAGTATCTCCAGTCTTAAGTAGGGAAAAGAAAGTTGTGCTTTCTCAGCCCAGACTCTTATCCCAGGCCAGTGATACCCAGACCCTGGGTGTTGGATCCAGCCTCTCCCTTTTAGCATAAAGTGGTGCTCAGTTTTGGATCTGTCTTAAGTAAACCATATCCAAATAGGCAGCAGGACACTTGATGCCAAGTTCTTCTCCCAGGTAACAAGGGACAGGATGAGAGAAAACAGCCTCATGTTTAGATTGGATATTAGACAAAATTTCTTCACAAGAAGAGTTGTCAAGCACTGGCACAGGCTGTCCAGGGCAGTGGTGGAGTCACCATGCCTGGAAGGACTCAGAAATCGTGGGGTGTGGCACCTGAGGATGTGGTTCACTGGTGGACTTGATAATCTCAGAGGTCTTTTCCAGCTTTACTGATTCAGTGACTCCATGGAGAGAATCAGTCTCACAGGATTAAACTGCTTTCTCCAGTGTAAATTTAAAGGCAGCTCCATTGAGTTAAGCCCTGCATCTCTGCTTGTCTGTTCTGTGGGATTAGTTTGTTTTACTTCATGCTATTCCTGACCACACCAGCAGAGTGTGGTAAAAATTCTTAGTACAAATCTGCATTTTCAGTGCTTCGTAATTCTGCTGGAGTTTTTCCCAGTAAGGGAAAGGAAATGTGGTTTTGTTTCCTACCTCTCTCACAGTTCTATTCTTACCTCACCTCATCTTGCATATATCATGAAGTATTTCCCTAGAGGACATTCCTTCATGGTACTGCAGTAATTGTGTTGCTGTTCTTACTTAACTCTGATTTTTTTCTATAAAAACATAGAAACTTTTTTCTCCCAAGATTTAAATTTTGCAGAAACTGAGACCTTTCTTCTGGTCTCTTCATCCCACAGTACCACTGGTCAACAGCATACACCCAGCTCAACTGTTCCTGCCTCTCCATCAGAGTTTGCCTCCCACTCCATAGCTTCAGACAGGCTGTTTCAAATGGGCAAATGAAGTTCTTCTGAAAATAAATTGAAAGGGATTTTTGGATCTATCCAAATTCTGTTTATAGCTGAAGTAACTCCCTCCAGATGGTATCAGAATGCCTGGCAGGTTTTCCTTTGGCAGCTGTGTGGTTTGTTGGGGGTTGCTTTGTTCATATTTGTGCTAATGAGCTGGTTTCTGTTGCACGAGAGGTGCAGTGCCAGCTGGGTGAGGCTGAGCACGTGCAGGTTCCTGGGGAGGGCATTGCTCCCAGGCAGCAGTGTGGAGCTCCCTGCCAGGCTCTGGGGAATGATGAGGCTGCAGGGGAAGCTGCTTTACCCTTCTCACCTCAGTGCAGATTGACTGCCAGAGAGAGAAAATGTAGTGAGGTGTCTGGGGTTTATGGCAGGGACCCTCATGAGATTTCATACAGTTAGTAAGAACTGGGTATTTCTGTTTTATGTTTTCTGCTCATTTCCCTGTTTCAACTAAAATACCTTTACAAATATGCTGAGTTCTTGGATTCTTTTAGGCTTTCTCACCACATCCCATGCATCTCCTGTAACACATCACTACCTAATTATTAATTTGTCTGTGTCCTTCTGTAATCAGGTTGTGCACATGCTCAGAGGAAGGAAGAAGGGAAATGACCCACCTCTTCATTTTCTTTTTATTCTCTTTTCCTAGTAAAAATTACTAGCTAAGCTCGTGCATAATTTAGATTTGTTTGTTTTCCACGCTGTCCCTCTAGACAAGATCACCTTGTTCATTTTTAATTATGAAAAAGGTTAAAGGAAATGCTGAGGAAGTTTAAGAAGTTAAAACAATATACATTAAAAAATTGCTCCAGTGTTCACCCATGTTTTACTCTGATGCAACTTTTGACTTCTATTTTGGTGTGTGAAAGAAGCTGAAACTAACATGAATGAAGGGTAAAAACCTTCTCATCTCTCTCTTGCTTGTTAATTCTGAGGTTGTTATTTTATTTGTGCATCCCATTCTCAGTGCATTGCTGCTTTTCATGCAAGATATCCAGGAATGCACTGAGAATGGGACATACATGTACTTGAAGAAACATTTGAACGATTTTTCCTTCTGTATTTCAGGCTCAGGGTGGAAGTGGCAACTTCAGCTGGTCCTCTTCTAACCAAGCAGTGGCCACAGTGACAGTCAAAGGAGTAATGAGCACGGGGAGCGAGGCTGGGGTCAGCGTTATTCAGGCGCTCGACGTGCGCAATCCACTGCATTATGGAGAAATGAAGGTAAGAGATTTATTTCTCAGTGGTTGTTCTTGAATATGGCTTTTGGGAACAGCAAAGGTGCTGAGAATGCCACAGGCATTCCCCTTCCACTTCCTGCCCTGTGGCAGGTTAGGTGATTAGTTTCAGTTTGTGCTTTAGGGAATCAAACAATGTCCAGTGCATTAATTTTACTCCCATTTTTGCCCCTTCCTGATTTCCTTGGCAAGGCTTTTTCCCTGTTGGAAGTTTTAAGTGCAAGAAGGAAATGGTAATTGACTCCTGGCCTGGCCATGTAAGCAGACAAGCCAAACTAAAAATTCAGTCTGTGGGGTGATACGTGGGTGTTCTCCCTTGATACCAAAGGGTGACAGTTGTTATCAGGATGTGCAAGGAAATTTCTGTCTGCAGAAGTAACTGAAGTGAGCACAGTGCTGTAGACTGACTCCAGATACCTGAGCTGGCCAAGGAAAAACAATATTTTAGGAAAATTAGGAGAAAATGACAATGAAAAACATAGCTCCCAAGAGGGATTTTGTGGTGTCTCTGCAGACCATCCCCTGTTCTTAGGTCATGGTGGTCAGTGTGTGGTGTGGAGTGAGGAGAATGCAGGAAAGGTACATCTGGTGGCCCCAAAGAGAGGGCTGTGACATTAATTAAAATCTCTTCAGAATTTAGCTTACACACTCTCTCTGAAATAATTCTCTGAACAACCTAGGATGCTGCTTTTTAGCAGTGCAGCAGTTGCCAGCTGGAGACACAGGAATGAAGATTTTTTTTTCAGCTAAAACTTCTTATCCTCAAACATAAGTCAAAGCCTGAAAACAGAAAGAAACCTTCTGTCCATGTGAGCTTTCAGAGCAGTGTATTGCACAATCTGAATAGGTTATTTTTGAATGCCTTTTTTCCTGTGTTAGGAGCTGCTTTCTTTGTGGAACAGCTCTTCAGAGTTCTGTTTACTGACCTCAGTGAACAAGTTTTTAGTAGTAGTAGTAGTTCTAGGAGTAGTTAATCCACACAGATTACAGCTTTAACTGTGTCCCATATGGTTTGGTATCCTGAAGCCAGTTGCAGAAGATTAAGTAGTCAAGATACTGCAAATAAAAGCTTTGATCACAGTGATTGCTATGAAATCTGTGGTCCGAGGTGGATTCTTTAATGGATGCTAAACCTCTCCCAGCTGGTGATGGTACCTCCTGGAGATAGCACACAACTTGGTCCACTCTTCAAAAGAGAGAAGAGAAGAGAGTAAAGCAGAAGAGAGAATGACAGGAGCAGCAGTGCAAGGGAGGCTCACCAGGCTGCTGTGGGAGCAGAGCCCTGCGCCAGCCCTGTCCTTGTTCCTTCCCTCGGCAGGTGTACGTGAGCGAGCCCAGCGCCATGGAGTTCACTCCCTGCCAGGTGGAGGCACCCCTGGGGCAGGTGCTGGAGCTGCCCCTGAGGATCAGTGGCTGGACCAGTGTGGACAGGGGCGAGCTGGTCCCCCTGAGCGACTGCTCACAGCTGGAGCTGGCAGTGGAGCTGGAGAACCCTGGCGTGTTCAGCCCACTTGAAGGTGCTTTAACTCCCTCCCTGCTGTGGAAGTTAAGTTGGTGACAGGTCACACTTCTGCTTTAAATCACTGGTTCATAGCTCTGTACAGTATCCCTACAGAAGTGCCAAACCACAGAGGGGAGGGGGTCCAAGAAGTTTTATTTTGAGAATATATTTGCTTTTTTATGCAGTATGGTTTGGGTTGGAGAGACCTTAAAAGCCCATCCAGTCCCACCCCTGCCATGGGCAGGGACACTTCCCACTGTTCCAGGCTGCTCCAAGCACTATCCAACCTGGCCTTGGACACTTCCAGGGATCCAGGGGCAGCCACAGCTGCTCTGGGCACCCTGTGCCAGAGCCCTACCACCCTCCCAGCCAAGAATTCTTTCCCAGTATCCCATCTAGACTTTTTCTCTTTCAGTTTGACGCCATGCTCCCTTGTCCTGTCCCTACCTGTCCTTGTAAAAAGTTCTCTCCATCTTTCCCTTGTAGGTTCCCTTCAAACAGCTGTGTTGAATTTGATGAACATGCCTGGGCATTTCTTTCCAAATAAGCTCTTGTGTATTTTTAATTTATCTGACAGGAAGACTAAAGCCAACTGCTGACTTTTGCAGTGGAGTGAGAGTGAAGGCTGAATTTCAGGGGTACACCAGGCTGGTGGTTGTGTACGCCCACGGGCACGTGCACCTCAGCGCCAGCATCACCATTGCTGCTTATCTCCCACTGAGAGTGAGTCTGCTTCCTCTGCTCCTGGAGAGATCCAGGATCCAGCACTGAAACACCTTCACATGCTTCCTCTGCTCCTGGAGAGATCCAGGATCCAGCACTGAAACACCTTCACATGCTTCCTCTGCTCCTGGAGAGATCCAGGATCCACCACTGAAACACCTTTACATGTCAGGGAGCAGGTTGTGTAAGGAAAAGGTTTGAAAAACCGAGGGGGGTGGGTTTACATTCCACCACTGGCTGGTTCAGTGAAGAAAATAAGAAAGAAGCTGAGTCCAGGGTCAGTAGATGGAAATACTAACAGCAGAAGAGGCTGCTTTGTTACTTCATCTGCAGAGGCCTAGCACTGACTGCAGGCTGAAGTCTGAGTATTCACCATAGCTTTCCCTCAATATGGAAAAAATGTTAGTGCAAATCCTACAGATTTGTGGTTATAATGATGTAATATGATGTTGTGAAACACAAACTGAAATGGTTTTTGTGTGCTGAATGTCAGGTTAATTGCTGTGGTGGTGAACAGCACAGGCTGTCCCAGGGATGCACATCAGTGCAGAATTTGTTAGATAGGTATGAAGTAAAACTTGTGTAGGAGAATAACTACATACACAGAACTATTCTGGCAAGAGCACTGTCAAGTGAAAGTACAATTTGACATAATTTCATTAATTTTAAATACTTCTTTAAAAGTGTAGCAGAATACTATCTCTCTGTGCTCAGAAGAATATATTAAGGGTCTCCCCTTTGCTGTAATTCTTCATGGGAGAGATGTGATTAGAATGCAGCTAAAACTTTTCTTTGGATCCATGGCTTCCTTTGAATCTAATCCAGCTGGACAGAATCCTTGTGGATTTTGGTGCAGCTCTGTTTTCACTAAGTGTGCTGACAAATCACTGCATGGGAGAAATCACAGCCTTATCCAAGTATAGCTGTTCCATTCAGAAGGAAATTTATTTTGCAGAGCACAACCAAACAGTGTAAATAGATGATTAATTTTTAATGAATTAATGAATTGATTACAGGCTATCGATCCACCGTCTGTCGCTTTAGTGACTTTGGGTTCCTCCAAGGACATGTTGTTTGAAGGAGGACCGAGAGCATGGGTCCAAGAACCTTCCAAGTTCTTCAGGAAGGTTGCTGCTGAGGATGCAGAAAGCATTGCCCTGTCTTTACTTGAACCTCCCACACCTCGAAACAGCGACCAGCACTGGGTTAGGGTGCTGTGCAGCAGCCTGGGAGAGCAGGTGAGTGCCAGAAGGGCTCGCTGTTGCCCTCCATCAGGCCCTGAGAACTGGCTCCAGACAGATTTGAGGTGCCATATGCCTGTTATGTAGCTAGATGCTTTTGTAATGAGCCAATAAAGAACTTGGGTAAGTACATTGTTTGTGCGTTACGATGCAGATTTTAGAGTGAGCATTTCACAACATTATGTTAAAAAGTGGTTTATGATGGGTTTATTGCAGTATAAACCCAAGTTGTGGAAGCCTTATGCTGTGGGATGCATTGAACATCCTGATGAGTGCAGGTTCAGTTTTCATGAGCAGGATCAGAGGAGAAGGTTACTGAGCAGGCTGACTCCTCTGTCTGACTTGCTCCTGTTAACTGTGTTACCTTCCATTGTGATTCTGTTTATTCTAACAAATGGCAGCCACAGGAATTGACTGCTCTGCTCTCTGTGCAGCCTTGGTGAGCATGGCCGTGCTCATTCTCCACCTGGTTTTGTTCTCTCCCAACCTACAGAAGTGATTTCTCCTGCTTTACTCACCTCCTCAGCCCATGAAGCTTTTAGCTTTGATACAGTGTTTTCCTCCTGCAATTGTGCAAGGCCCTAAGCATTTTGGTTGTGCTGCCAAGTTCCACTGATTTCCTCAGTGGACACTCAGCAAAGTGGAGCTGTTTCTGTAAGTGCAGATGCAAAAGGCACAGGCCTTGGTGTTGAAGTGCAGGTCTGTGCAAGGCTGGCTGTCCCCAGCATGTCACACCTGCCTGGCTCTACCCAGCACCAGTGCATGAGGGGATGGGGCAGGTGACCAGAGCTTGCCTCAGCCTTCTCTGGTTTTATATCCCCTTCACTTTGCTGAAGGCTAAAAAAGGAGTGTAAAATAAAAGATGAGATGTTTTTAAACACACTGAAGTGACTATAAATGTTGCCTTTGGGCTGCTCTATTCTCACTCTGTGCGAACACCTGCTGTTTCCTTTTTCAGTTACAAGAGATTTGTTGTTTGAATCAAGTTTGATAGTAATGAACATGAACACTGAGGAAGAGTTCCCAGGAGCAGTACTTTCATAGTGATAAAGAACTGTTCTTGAAATATGCTCCCCCTTTTACATCTTCCTGTGTCTTAATAGTGCTGTAAATCCCCAAGAATTGTATTTTTGCTTTTCATTCTTATATCACAGTGTAACTGAGACCTGTGGAAATACAGCATGCCTGAACTCAACTCTTTCCTCATTTTGCTGTTTTCAGGTTATTACCTTAACAGTTGGGAACAGCCCCACAGTCACCAACCCTTTCCCAGTGGTTGAGCCTGCTGTGGTGAAGCTCGTCTGTGCTGTCCCTTCCCGGCTGACTTTGATTCCTGTTTATGGCAGCCCTCAGCTTGATCTCTCCTGCCCTTTGCTCCAGCAGAACAAGCAAGTGGTAAGCCTGGGAAGTGGTAGGAGAAAAGGTGTTCTTACAGCTGAAAAATCAGTGCTTGGAGCTCCATGTGTGAAATAAAGCATCTGAGCTGCTGCAAGAGGAGCAGTAACTGGAGCTGTGGCTCCACTGTGCCCTTGGGAGCTCCTGCACAGAGCAAAGTTCTTTATGCCTGATAATCTACATACATCCAAATGGACAATGGATGTGTGTAGATTATCAGGCATAAAGAACTTTGCTATTCTGTTTTTCTTCCTAATGGGTGTTGTCACATGTTGGCTGCTGAGTAAACCACGTTTTGTTGTGTTAATATTACCAGGCAAATGTAAAAGTCATTCTCCTTCCCTAAAATGAATCATTT
The DNA here is from genome assembly GCA_013397555.1 of Urocynchramus pylzowi. Taxonomy (NCBI): domain Eukaryota; kingdom Metazoa; phylum Chordata; class Aves; order Passeriformes; family Fringillidae; genus Urocynchramus; species Urocynchramus pylzowi. The sequence continues at coordinate 45,802 of VZRH01000845.1, forward strand.
TAAAGAGCTTCTATGTAATAACAAGAGGAGAAAGAGACTTTTGTGTATTATTAGCCACCTCAGAGCTCACCTGCTTTTCTGGCTCCATTATGTGTCAGCCTACCTTGGTGCACTGCAGATGTTAATGCATTTCACCACAGCAACACCAGAATTTTGAGCTTTAACAAACAGCAGTGTGTGTCATAATTTATTTGAATTCTAAAAACAATTTCGTTGAGCTGTGGTTCAATTTTGTTGTTGTTGGTTTGGGGGTTTTTTTTGCTTGTTTGTTTGCTTGTTTTAAGGTAATTCACTGGCTAAAAAAACCTCAAACCCATGCTTCCAGTAGAACCCCCTTAGAGTTCAGAGAATCACAGGATGCTCTGAGTTGGAAGGGACCCACAAGAATCATGGAGTCCAACTCTAAAAGGCCCATACAGAACTTGAACCCACCTGGTGTAAGCAGCACCATGCTCTCACCAACTGAGATAAGCTGTGTTGGAGCACAGCTTAATGCCTTGCACTGCTGATGGCTCCTTTTAATGAACATTCCTTTTGCATTGATGTTGTAACAAACCTCATGGAACTCAGCACATGTTTCCTTTAGTGATTAAACTCGTGTTGTAACCATTCAGTCCAAAATACTCCTTCCTTTTCAGGTTCCTGTTTCCAATTATCGCAATCCAATACTGGAGTTGGCTGCCTATGACCAGCAAGGCAGGAAATTTGATAACTTCAGCTCTCTTAGTGTTGTGTGGGAATCCACAAATAAGGCCCTTGCTCGTATTGAGCTGGAGCTGCCAATGGAGCTGACTCTGAAGGAAGAGGGGAATCGTCAGAAGAAAATGCACGGTATGAGTGGATTGGAATGAGCATTTCATTGTTTGAAGGTCAGGATTAAATCTGTTTGGCAGTGTCTCAGCTTGATTAAAGCAGTTACTGTAACCTGCAGTCATACTTTAGCTTAACATCAGTGTGCATTTTTTAGTGTGTGCTATCAAAGAGGGGAGAAAAAAGGAACCGAGTCCAATGTCTAGAACCTGTCTTAGAGAGAAAGCTCTTGTCTGATGAGAAGGATCCTAGAGGAGCTGAGTGCATTTTCCATCTTTGTTGCATTCTAGGCTTACAGACTGTGGTAGTTGACCGTGAGTTTGGAACTGCTGCCATCTCTGCCACTGCCACTGGATTCCAGCAGCCCCACCTGAAGGCAGCCAGAGCCAAGATACTGGTAACAGCACCTGGGGGGTTTGCCATTTCCCTGGGGTTAATGCCCAGTGTTGTGGTGGCTTTATTTCCTCCACACACAGCACTGTACAAATGAGCAGCTCCCTGGTGGAGTCTGGTTCACGGCTTTTCCTGCTTTCCTCTTTATCTTTTCCTGCTTTCCTCCTATCCTTTCTACCTCTTCTGCAGAGGTTTGGTACTGGTTCATGGTTTTTCCTGCTTTCCTCTGCACTAGGTGCTGCTGTCCATATCAAATCTGTCCAAGTCCTTGGGAGTTTTTAACCATCTGAGCAAAGGCATAACAGAGAAGTGTTTCACTTGGTTTTGTTTCAGTTTAGGGTTTTTTAATGAATTGGTGAATCTCTGCTGCTTGTCCTTCACTAAAGCAGCCATGTGCTTTGTGCAGCTGTCACTGGGGAAAGCAAATGGATTATTGTCCCTGCAAAGCTGGGTGGGAAAGTTCTGCTTGAGCAAAGCCAAAGCTGACTGATTTCTCATCTGGACCATATGTTAGTCTGGGCTCTGACTAATGCTCTCTTTTTTTTTTTTTCCTGAGAGACTTCTTCATTGTACAATGCCAGTCATAAGCCCAGGCTCTCATTTTACAAGTCATTAGCCACTCCCTGAAATACTTAGTGTATAGATGCTCAACCTAGGGAAGAAAAACAGCAAAAGGTAGTGATGATGAGCAAAGAGGGCAGGTGTAAACAGATGGCAGTTTTCTGTTTATGTCACTTTTGTAAGCCAAATATAAGGGCAGGTTTCAGCCTGTGGAATAACCTGATGTGTGCAATAACTGACTCTTAAAATATTCTGCTTCCTAACTGGAATTTCTGTTTAATCTTGTTAAACAAGATTTAAGTGGGTTTGAACTATATGCAGTACCTTGAAAACAGCCTTGAGGCAAAAAGTAAAATATGCAATGAGAGGTTACAGGATTTAACTCAAAGCAGGTAGCAGATGGGCACCAGTAATATGAAATACCCTGTGGGCCAGGTTCTTCTCAGCATGGTCCAGGTGTGGCATCTGCTTAGTAAATTCTTTGAGAGTTGATCTTCTTTGCCAATTGGTACTTGACTTTTCTGTGAGATTTCCACTCTTCTCCTGTTGGGAAGTGTGATGTAGATGCATTTCCCCTGAAGAATTTGACTACAGCTTAGTGATAATTACTGCAGAGACACAGTTACTTTGCTACTGAAGTTATTTGAGATATTTGGTTGTGTTTCTTTTTTTTTTTTTCTCTTAAAAATTGAGCTGTAATATGGATACTTGATGTTCTGCAATCATTTTGTAGTTCACTGTGCTCTGCTTTATTAAAGCAAGATTACATATTCTTTCTTACTTTTAGAAATAATTAGTAAAGCAAGTGCTCTAAACTTTGCCTTGAATTCAGAGAACACTGGAGTTCTCTTAAGTTCTGTTCTCTTTTGTGTTTAAATTTAGGAGGACTGGTAGCTGTAAATGCCAGTCCTGCTGCATTTTGTGGGCTCATGAGTTGTTTTTTTTTTAAATGAGATGACCTAGCTGCATTTTTCAAGTACATCAGCAGTGGGCTGCTCTGTTCTGCTTTCAGACCTGCCCATTCTCCTTTCTTGCAGCCAAAAACACAAACAAAAATGTAGTAGATGGGATATTAAGATATCATGACTGTTGTTCCAAGTGGAACACCCTATTATGTCATTAGGGAAAGATAACATCCTTTCTACATCAAGGAAATAATTCTACTAATGAGGTGAAATGGGTACAGAGTAGTGACTTCCTCTAGAAATCTTTTTCCTTTTCTGAGCTAATATTGTTATGAGTGGGTGATTAAACCTGCATTTGGTCCAGTGTTCATGTACTTTTAAGGAAGAATTTCTCTTGGTGACCTGCTAAGAAGAATCACGAAAAGATGAGTTAGAGCTAGAAAACTTTGTGTGTTTGCCTTATCATTCTGTATGAACTTAGGCCATGGCTCAGAGTTAATACCCTGTCTGTGCTTGTCAGGCATCATTCACTGATCCTGCAGTCCTGGGCCCTTGTCCTCTGCCTTGGCCAGGGCTGCAGGACAGACCAGCCCTGTGCAGGATAACTGAGTGAGCCCTCTGGATCTTGTGGGCATCTCATCCCTCAGCCTGTGCTCTGAGCTTTGGCTGCCTGCTTTAAACATCCTCCCTGCACACACAGGGCTCTGGCAGTGCTGTGCCTCTTTGCTGTAACTGCTGGCATTGCTCTTGCAGCATGAAGCTGTGCTCCCAGGGCCTGCCACCATTGAACTGATGCTCGTGGAAGATGTGAAAGTGAGCCCCACTGGCCTCTCCATCTACAACCACCCTGATGTCCAGGTGAGGAGTTAGCTGCTGCTTTCCAGCTGCAGGGAGGAAAACATCACACATTACAGAAGGTGTGTGAGGAGACAGCTTTACTAGAAAGATACAATCTTAATTCTGGATGCTTTTCTGGTTTTGCAGGCAGAACTTCTCATCCAACAAGGTTCTGGGTATTTTTTCATTAATACCAGTGTGCCAAATATTGTAAGAGTGACACATGAGGAGACTCAAGGCATTGCTTTGGTGAGTGCAGTATTTTGTGGTTTTATACCCTTTTTGGGAACCAGGTTATCATTCTGCAGCTTCAGCACTCCTGGGCATTTTGCAGTAGGTGTGGATAGAGAGGCAGGAGCTGCATTCTGGTTGTGTTTGCCTGTCACAGTTGTGTTTCAGGCAGGGGATCTTTGCACTGGCACTTTCAGGTATAGTCTCAGCAAGTTGTTTCATTACAGCTGTGATGCACTTTTGTTCTCTGTATAAGATAAAAGCCACTTCACCCATTACAACTTTGCAGTAAAATGTTCCTGATTTCACAAACACACCACGAAGAATAATGTGACAGAATTATTCAGAAGCTACACATAAGATTAATTGGTTTCCAATACTGGAGTATTTGCTGTGGGCCAGTAGTTCTGAAGACTTCAAATTCTCCCATCCTATAGTGCTGTTTCAGGGTGTTTTTAAATCACAACATTGCATCCTGATTTCATGAATGAATATCTATTAAAGAGTTTATTCTGATCTCCATATGAAGTTTCTAATGCACTTTTCCACTAGAAGATGCCACAAAAGTGCAAGTGTGCTTGACCTCATCAGGTTCAGGTTATGAAATGCATTCTGCAGTGCATACCAATAAAACTGTGTGTTTGCATTGCTGCTTTCATTAGGCAAGAACTTGAAATGAAACAAGTTGTTCTAAAGTGTGGTTTTTATAAATGTATAATTTACAGATTTGTCTTTTAAGAAGTAATGCTGATAAAGTTAGTGAAATAATGATAATTAAGGTGGAAATTAGAATATCAAAAGAATTTGTGAAACACTGTGAAACACAGTCTCTAACTGTTGTAAGTATGAGGTGGGAATATTTTTTCCATCTAGGCACAGAGGTGAGAAAAAAGTAGAAGAGCTGAGGAGTTTTTTGTACATGGTACACTGTTCAAACTCTTAATAGCTTTTTAATCATGTCTCCCTGATGAGTTTAACTGATGTACATGAGATAGGTTCACTGCTCTTGTCTGGAATTCAGGAGTGGAGCAGTGACAGCAAGATAGGCTTTGTGAAGTGTAGGAAGAGATTTAACTGCCTGTCAGATTAAAGGAGAGAAAAGTCCACATTAAACACATTTTTTTAAAAAATGCAACCCCACACGCATTTGGCAGGTTTGTTAGCCCTGTGTGCTGTGCTTGGGTTAAATCCCAGTACCAGCCCTGGGTTTTTCCATGGAAGCAGCAGAATGGCCTGGGAAATCAGCAGGCTCTGTCAGGCTGCTGCCCTGGCAGGTACCACTGCAGCCAAGCTGACAGAGGAGGAGTTGGCAGTAAACTCTTCTGAAAAACTAAGTTCAAGTGGTCTGGAGCAGTGATTCCCAGACTTTTCAGTAGGGCTGCCAAGGAGAAATTTTGTACCTCTCCCTCTGGTTTTGACACAGCAGCTTCTCTGGGCATGGGTGGGTGGGTGGTAGCAGGGGAGGAGTGAAGAGTGATCACCAGTGCAATATCCCTGGATACTGGGAGCCACTGGACACCTAATGGGAGAGGAGAACAGCAGAGACTGAGACAGGAAGAGTTTTAAAAGTTGCAGTAGTCCTGCTTGCCCTTTTCCCTGTTTGCTTTCTCTGGTCTCCCAGCCCAGCTGAGCTCCATCCAGCTCTCTGCCCTGCTGCCCAGCTCCTGTATTAGCCACCCTCTCTGGGAACTGCTGCTGTTCTAGAAGCTGACCTTTATTAAAACTTCACATCCCTTTCTATTTTGAGGCAGAAACAGGAGTAGTGCCCTCACAGAACAAAATGTCAGCTTTCCCCACTGCTCTGCTGCTGACTCCTGTAGTGCTGCTGGGCAGTGCTGAGAGTTCACTGAGCTCCTTTGCACTGGGGGGTCTGGCCATCTCTCCTTGTTTAGAGTTCAGAGCACACAACAGGACACCCAACTTCACTGTTGTCCCTGGCCAAAGGGAGGAGAACAGCTGGGATTGTCCTGAGGTCTGTGACAAGGTCAGGGAGTTGCAGGAGAACTGCAGAGCTGATGTGAACATGGCCTTGGGAGAGGGGACTTTGGGATGGGTGCTTAGTTCTGAGGGCCTGTGTTTGGGACCAGAGGTCTCTTTCTTCATTGTTTTATTCTCTTTATCTCTTAAGAAGTGTAACATTCTCTTTCTTTAAAAATAATGACATAATAGTTTTATTAAAGAAACACCTGATCTGTCAATTGTCCTCTTACTTGCCAGGATCTACTACCAGGTTTTGGCTGCTCAGATGAAAAGCAGTAACAGTAGAGTACAAATCTTACAGGAAGCAATACAAATGCTTTACAGGCATAATCTTTGTCCTGGATTTTTTTTTCCTTATCACTTTGGTTTTCACTCTACTAAGAAAAGTTTTGTTGTTCTAAATGATTTGTGTGGTTTTTCTCCTGATGGCGGGAAAGTAACAGGATGCCAGACTGTTCCACATGAAGAGCTGTTAATTCACTTGGAGCCTGGGGGCTGTTTGCACTAGCTCAGTAGCATGATACTTTTTACATACATTTTACAGCTTGATTTTTATTTTGGTGGAAGAATTCTCTGTGTCTGAGCTTGGAGATTTCTGCATGCAACTGCTTCTGCCCCGAAAGTGATACAAATTTTATCCTGTGAACAACAGACAAAAGAAGTGCTGTAATGCATTGTTCTTTTGGCATTGCAGGTGCAGCCTCTGCTCCCAGGATCAGTGACTGTAATGATTCATGACCTGTGTGTGGCTTTCCCTGCCCCAGCTGAAGCTAAAATCCATGTGTCTGATATCCAGGAATTGTACGTGCGAGTTGTTGACAAGGTCAGTGCCTTGGAAGCAGCACTAGGAGCTGATCCAGCCTGCCCTGACTCCCTGTGCTGCTCCTGAACACAGAGATCAGCCATGAACAAGATGCTACAACAGAGAAACAACTGCAACCTCCCTGTGTCTCTGTTTCTCCCTCCCAAATTTATCCCTTTAGGTTGTAAGTGTCTCAGAGTATCAGGTATCTGTTCATGTTCTGTGTGGCAGCAATCTCAACTTTTGCATTTACACAGCAATATTAATCCATAATTTATATGGACATGCTCATTTACATTTCCTCCTGTTTAAAGTGCATGTGAGCAATTCTTTTAGGAGTAGGTTTTGCCCCAAGGTCATTTTCCATATGTCAAGTTTTAAAACTGAACAGAAAAAAGTCCAGCTCATTGCTCTTGCCAGCTTGGGTGCGCCTTAAACAAAAGAAGTGTTGATATTTTTGGATGTTTTAATTATGCCCTTGCCAGCTGAAGGACCTGAGTTCATTCATTTCATCTGACACTAACTCTAGCTGGCACAGATTAGTCTTTAAAATCAGTGCTAGTCTAACCTTGGGGCTCTATCTCCACTACCCTACTACAAGTGTAATACAAAACAAAATGAAAATGTTTATGCTAATAAATAAAGAGTGGTTTGAATGCAGAATGACTGGACTTGTCTGTTTCAGGTGGAGATTGGAAAAACAGTTAAGGCTTATGTCAGAGTTCTGGATGACTCAAAGAAGCCTTTTCCAGCAAAATACTTCCCTGTCATGGATCTCAGTCTCAGAGCAGCCTCTCAGCTTGTCTCACTTGTGTAAGTTACTGGATTTTTGAAATTAATCTGTGAATAAGAATTGGCAAAAAATGAATAAAGGTATTAGGTTAAAGGCACAGTAATACACAAGGGCTGAGATTCTATTTATTTTATTTTTGTGAAGCCTTAATTACCTGGTAAAAGGTTAAAGATTATTATTTGTGAGAGAAATTGCCTGAACTAACAGCCTGAATGTTGCTGGCTGATGAATGAGACTGCATTCCTCCAGAGTGATGACTGGTGAAGCTTTGTGCATCTTGGAAGCAGTGACTTGGCAAATAGTGTCAGGTGAAGAGTGCTGTGTGAAGGCACATCTGATGTTATCAAACTCATTGTGCCTGTTACTTGTGTCATTTTCATTTCAGGTATTTAATGTTACAATAAAGCACAGGTTGCAAAGAGCCATCATGTGTAAAAATGTGATAATTTCATTAACTTTGCTTCAGACAGTCACTTAGCCTTGTGGTAAAACTGCTGGGCACTAAATGAGTCCTTTGCTTTGCTGTTTGTAATGTACTCAGTAATTTATTATCTCTTTAATGGATTTTTTGCAGCCCCCTGAGGGAGGCTGTGGATGACCACACTGCTGCTTTCCTGGTGCGTGGGATGACCATTGGGCAGACGAGCCTGATGGCAACTGTGGCTGACAGAAGAGGACAGAGAATCAGCTCTGCTCCACAGCAGATTGAAGTAAATAATTCCAGATAAGATGCATGCACAAATAAAGTCTGTGCTGCAATGGAACAGGAATACATAAATTATGGTTACAGCATGGGAATCAATTTGCCAGAAAATTCATTCTGTCTGGAAGCTGACCTAATGCCAGTCAGATTTCAGTGTTGTTTAACTGCAGATGATGAGTTAAATTTCTGCATGCTCAATTGACTGTGATTAAGCAACTAAAGAGTCAGTTTTACACTTGTACTGTTTTGTGGCATAATTTATCTGACTGAAGGATCCTGAACACAGGTATTCATATTTCTATTTTTAGGTCTTTCCCCCATTTAGACTACTACCAAGGAAAGTGACCCTAATTATTGGGGCCATGATTCAGGTGAGGCATCTTCTTACATATTTTCTTTACTCTGTAATTTCTGTTGTAAAATGAATCTTCATAACTGGATTTTCAGCAGTAGATACTCAACTTGGCATTTATCTGCATTCACACTGAGTGGACTGACAGGATTGGTAGAGAGGGACTTTGGGCAAGGGCCTGGAGTGACAGGACACAGGGAGTGGCTTCAACCCTGATGCAGAGCAGGGTCACATGGGATATTGGGAAGCAGTTGATTCCTGTGAGTGTGGGCAGGCCCTGGCACAGGTGCCCAGAGCAGCTGGGGCTGCCCCTGGATCCCTGAAAGTGCCCAAAGCCAGGCTGGACAGGGCTTGGAACACCCTGGGACAGTGGAAGGTGTCCCTGCCCATGGAACAAGGTGAGCTTTGGGGTCCCTCCCAGCCCAACCCATTGTGTTTCTGTGATGAACACTCCTCTGAACAAGAGCAGTGTCCTTCTTGAGCCAGCTTCTGTTTTGCTCTGTTGCTGGATCAAAATCCAGGATTTGTATTTGCTTTTGTCCATGGAGTGTCAGTTTTTCTGGTGTTAAATACCAGCACAGCATGAGTGAATCTGTCAGCTCCGTGAAATTAGGCATAGTGGGCTTGTTGTACAAACTGAAACACAGAGCAGAGCTCTACACCAGGGTGCTGAGGGAAAAGAAGGTAAAGTTTTCTGAAACTTTGTTGAGTGGAGTTGGCATCAGCCTGTGGCACTCTGTGAGGCACAGGGTGTGTCCAGCTCACACGTTTCCCAGGCTGACATCCTGCTGGGACCAGGAAGAATAGTCCTGGAGCTGTCCTGGGAAGGTGCAGGCAGCACTGAAGTCACTGTGGTGCTGAGCAGGGAGGCTGTGCCCTGTGGTGGTGAGCAGGAGAGCTGCCTGAAGGCTTCATTAGCTGTTCTGTGTGCTGTTCTGACAGGTCACTGCTGAAGGAGGCCCCCAGCCTCTCTCCAATGTCATTTTCTCCATTGACAACGAGCACATTGCAGCAGTGAACAGCTCTGGGCTGGTCAGAGGAGTGGCCATTGGCAGCGGGGTGGTGACAGGAGTGCTGCAGGCTGTTGATGCAGAGACAGAGAAGCTCGTGGCCGTGTCCCAGGTAATGTTTGTGGTGCTGTTGGGGGCTGACAGGGGCTCTTTGACTCATGGCTTTGGCTCTGAAAGGGGGCAAGAGTCTTTCTGCATGAGCAGTGTTACCTCATGCACTTCTCTGGCTTCCTGAAAATGAAAACTCAGAGTTCCTTACTCCCTGGCCTGTGAACTTACACAGGTATTGGCACAGGTGGTGCTTTGAACAGGTAGGTAAATCTTGCTGTGCCTTAAACCAGAGTCTCACAGACAACCAGGGAGGCTTTGTGACCAGTCTGGTATCTTCAGGATTGGTTAGTGCATCTAGAAAAGCCCATCTAAAGAAGCCTTTCCAGCACAGCAGAAGGTTGTCCTGGTCTGCATTCCCTCTTAGGTCAGGAGGATCCAGAAGGCAGCTATTGCTGAAAAAACCACACATTTTCTCCTGAGCTGCAGCAGTCTGTATAGAACACTGTCATCCCTTGTTGTGGTCTGAACCCGTCTGTGAGGTGCAAGCAGTGAATCCCTGATACTCCCTCAGAATCTGTGTCCTTAGATTTTCCTGCAGCTGAGTGTGAGGGAGGTGAGCAGGCCTGCAAGGGAGAACAAGTCCCCAGACTTGGATGAGACTCAGAGCAACAGAACTTGTGCCAGATCTTATGACTTCTTCCTTTGAGCTCAGGGCAGCACAGCTGCTGTGAACCACAAAGCTCTGCTGCTTGAAAGGTGTCAGCACAGTCCAAGAAGACTTAAAGTAAGTTTTTTTAAGAAATAAAATATCAAGAAATCTCTGCTTTTTAATGTATGGGCAGCAGTCTGCCCTAAAGGTCTGACAGGAGGCAAAGTGAACTTGAAAGGTCAATCTGCTGCCCTGTGAGGTCCAGGTCTGACCTTTCCTCCCCAGTATATAGCAGGAATAAAATCTGTCAGGAATGCCTGGATACATGAAGAGGAGATATCAGAGTCAAACATCATCCTTTTATTCTCAGTTGTCCCATTTGGTGCTCTACAATCCTTATTTCATTCTAACTCCTCTCCATGTCTTCCTTTACCCCTGGGTTTCTTCATCCCTCTTCTGCTGGGGCCCCCTGTGATCTTGTCTGCTGCTGTCTCTCACCTCTCAGCTCCATCATTCATGTAATCAGTAATTTTGAGCAGATTTTTTTTCAATTTAGGAGGAATTTTTAAATGCTTACCAATCAAAGTTTAGTCCTTTTTAGTTTTTTACAGTCCTGCTGAATTTGTCCATCTGTATTTCCTCTGGCAAGTCATGCTAATCACACAGCAACAGTGATTAGATAATGGCAAAATAGTGGCTATAGAGCCTGAAGGTGAAATCTGGTTTCTGTTTGACAAGTGCTTACAGTGTCTTCCCTTCCTCCTCCCCAGGACAAGGTGGAAGTTGAGGTGGTACAGCTGACAGCTGTGAGAATTCGGGCACCCATCACACGAATGAAAGCTGGTACCCAGGTGAGCTGGTTTGGGACTGGCTTTTGTCACCTTCACATGCTGGAACTGCAGCTCGTGCTCGTTGCTGTCACATCGTCTGGTGACAGCACTGCAGCTCGGGGAGGAACCATTTTCTTCATAAGAGACCCCATCCCTTGATCAGTGAATTTTAATTCTCTCTGGTGTGAGCAGCTGTTGGGTTTGCATGCTGGCATTACCTCAGCAGGCTGGTTTCTCTCTTTCCAGATGCCAGTTTATGTCATGGGCATCACCAGCACTCAGACTCCTTTCTCCTTTGGCAATGCTGTGCCAGGGTTAACCTTCCACTGGTCTGTCACCAAGAGGGACACTCTGGATGTCAGGACAAGGCACAGTGAGGTAAAGTGTGTGTGTGTGTAGTGCATGTGTGTGCAGCTTGGGCAAAGGAAACATCAGGGCAGTGCAGGGAATATTGCTGCCTCCACTGCCTCAAAATCCAGGATCGTTGTCAGCACCTCGGTGCCAATGTCTGGGCTTTCCATGAGTCAAACTTTGATCCCTTTCTCCTGTCCAAGGCTGCTTTTCAGCTTCCTGCAAACTACAACTTTGCAGTGGATGTGTATGGCAAAGTAAAGGGAAGAACAGGCCTGAAAGTTGTAGTGAAGGTCCTTGATGCTGCAGCCAACCAGCTCTACAGCATGGCAAGAGAACTGTCCGACGAGATCCAGATCCAGGTAGGAGGATTTTCTACACAGTTCGTGTTGAAGTATCTCCTTCAGAACTGGACTGAAGTCTGTATTTGAAATCAGGAATTTGAAATGCAGGAGTAGCTCCAGCTTTGGTTTATCTTTGAGCCCTTACTCTTGTTTGTATAATGTTCCTCACTTCCTCACTGGGGCTCATTGAGTTCATGTGCTCATGGGGGCAGGGGATTCTAAAGTAACTCAGGTGAATATGGGGTTCCCAACATCTTTTCCCTTTAGAAATCTTCTGTTTTCATGCTGAAGAAAATTTCCTGAACTTAGTATAAGCCAGTCTAGCCATAGCCCTGGAAATAAATACTCTCAGAATAACTTGTAGAAGATACTGGCTCTCCTATTCTCAAATAGTCGTGTTCAGTTGTCTTGTTTTACCATATATATTATACAAGAGAAGAAAGAGAGTTACAGCTCTGTTCATTTTTGTTTGTTTGTTTTGAAGATTAAACACATAAAGTAAATTACTGTCTGCACACAACAGTGGGCCAAAATGCCACTTACTTTCCAGGTGTTTGAAAAACTTCATCTAGTCACTCCAGAGGCAGAAGCAGAGCAGATCCTCATGTCACCAAATTCCTTCATTAAACTTCGGACCAACAGGTCAGTGCTCAGTTTCCATACTGTGGCTTGTGTCACCCCTATATCCAAACTGCAGGGCAGTTCTGTTTAAGGGAGCTGTTTCAGTCTCTCAGTAGCACTGTTCATCCATTTAATACCCAGCCTATCTGCTGGTTCATGGTATCTTGCTGTTCTCTTGGGTTTTGTCAAATCTTGTATTAGATTGTAGCTGGAAAATTTATTCAATATTGGGAACTTTTCAGATCCTTTTTTTTAAAAGCAGCTGAGCCAGTTAAAGCAGTATCCTGCTGCCTGCTTCCTGTAGAGGTTTTGTTAGGTGATTGAGGCTTTGTGGAATATAATTCTGTGTATCTCGCACACAGAGGTTATGGCTGGATTTTCAGATTAAAATGTCATTTCCAAATGAGAAATTCTTTTTACATAATCTGTTTTCAAAGACTGACATTTTAGACTCATACCAGGCTTGAAATGTAGTTTTCCCAGTGTAGTAATGGTCAGATAGAGACAGTAGGACACATACTGAGGGCAAAGCTTTAGTGGCATCTACATTTTAGGGGGAGGGAACCCTTAGTTTCATGGAATCACAGAATGGTTTGTATTGTAGGAGACCCTAAATACGGTTTTACACATTTAAGGGGGTCCTTAACTTTCTGTTTTGCTTCAGGGACCGAGTGGCCTCCCTAAGTTACCGTGTCCTGGAGGGACCAGACCAAGTCCCTGTTGTGAAAATCGATGACAGAGGATTCCTTGTCTCTGGGTCAGTGATCGGATCCTCAACCATTGAAGTGATTTCACAAGAGTTGTTTGGCATCAACCAGACCATCATCGCTGCTGTTAAGGTACTCTCAGCTCGCTCCCTTTGCAGTTTCCTCAAGTACATCTTCACTGCTGCAGCAGGGATTGTTGGTTGCACTTCTTGAACTTCACTTCCGAAAAATGAGCGGTGTAGGAATTGGAACCGTGGGACACCAGGGAATGTGAGCCCATCATCTCTGTTCAAAAAATCCTCGAGCCAAGAACTTCTGCATCTGGCAGCAGGAGCCTTGAGATACCCACTGCTCCCCTTCCTCCTATCCCTTTTTACTGTCAGCATCTTCCCTCTGTCCCAGCTAAAGGAGAAAGATGTACAATTGAGTGCTTTAAATTATTTCTAAGTTTAACTCCTGTAATCATTGTGAAGTGGCTTGGTGGCTTTTTTAAATTTGAATTTTGGTATTTCCCATGATGTTCAGCTTTGTCTGTAGGACAGGGTGTGGATCTGTCCTCCTGGGTGGGGAATGAAACAATAAATGGGGGCCCCAATAAAGCCACCTCTGCTGCAAGGTGGTGGCAGTAAATTCTCCAGCTCTGTTAGTGATGACCTTGTTTCTTCCCTTTGTCAGGTGAAAGATGTCTGATGAGTTTGGGGTGGCTCAGATGCCATTTAGTCAGCACCCAGTGGGACTGAAGTCAAATCACCTCGTGTTTGTCCTGTACACAGGATGGTGATACAAAGCTCTCTGTAGTAGGACCCATCTCAGTTCAGCACCTTGTACAGCTCATTTGTTTTCCTGTACTTATTACAACTGTAGTGCCTTTATGGAAATCATATTTTTAACCTTGTGAGGTAACACAGTTCATTTTATGGCTGAAGAGCTGAGAGAGCTTGAGAGGTTTTGCCGAAGGTCATGTCAGAAAACTTGTGACAGAGCTGGAGATGAGCTTGAATCTATTGTGTCATTCTAAGGCAAAGCTCTCTCCTTCACTTTGTCCCTCTTTCATAAGGTCTGGTGTTGTCTGTTTACAAGTGTACACAATTAAGAGCCAAACTGCTGCAGCAGCATCACTTAACACTTAGACCTTGAACTTGGCTCAAAGAAGGGCTCTTACATAAGCCAGGGAGGATGGGGGAAGGAGGAGTGGCAGTGAGCTTAGCATGGGACCAAGCTCTGCACTTGCCTGGACCTGCTGCACTCAGTATTTTATTTTATTTCTTTTTGAATTAAAAAAAAAATATGTCAAAACCTGAGATGCTTTAATAGTAAAAGGCTGTTTTCATCAATATTAAATTTAGCAGTTGTCCCTTTTGGGATAGTTGCTGAGATTTTAAAGTAAAGCAAGCTTGATAATCTGTCAGGGAAATGGAGTTTTTGTTGGCTTGTAACCACAGCTTGTTGGGCAGAGATCTGTATGCACTGAGATTTTAACTAAAGAAAGCAGCCCGTGGAGCAGACAGTGGGATATACTGATGTTATAGCCTCTTTTTTTTTTTTTTNCAAAGATGTATTTTGCTTGAGGCCAAATTTGTCCTTTCCTTTTTAAGTTCTGACATGTACGTTTTCAGATTGCAGAGTTTTATGTTTTAGCTGAGCCTCTTAGGTCAGGAAAATAAAGGGATTTTTCTACAAGATAAGCTTGAGGCCCTCTTTTAAAATAGTTTTCTCAATTTATTTGAGGGATTTTGCTTCCTCTGTCCATCCATTATTTATTTTCCAACAGCTGTAACAAAAAGAGCAGATGCAGTTATTTTTGTTGGGTAATTTTGCTTGTTAACCTAGGTAAGTTAATCAAGAACAGTAATATGCAATTTAAAAGCCAAAAGAATAGGTTGTCAAGTCTTTGTCTTCAGAAAACCTTTCTTGCCTGGAGTGTTGCTGCAGAAATGTGGGGGTGTGCACATATGGTTAATGGAGCAGACTCTCCTGAGGAGTTGGGAGCAGTTCCCAGTTCTGGCTGGGCTGAGGAGAGGCACTGGGGGGAGCAGGCTCAGCCTGCTGAGCCCCCAGGGGTTGTCAGCTGCCAGCTCTGCCTGGAACAGCTTGGCTTGCTCACCTGCTGCAGGGGAGCTGGGCAGCAGTGACCATTCCACCCCCTTACTTTGTACATTGTGAGTTACCCTTCTAATACCTGGGCATTGAATTGCACCTTTTATTTCAGGAATTATTAGAGAGAGAGGCCATTTGGCCACTTCTTCTCTTGCATATCCAGGGCATCTTAACAGTTTGAGTTGATAGGATAGTAATGTGTTCTCTGAAGTCTATGTGTGATGTATGTTTCAACATGATTATTGCTTGTTTCAGTTCCCAGTGGTACTAGGAAAAAAAGGACTAACAAATATCAGGTGTGAGGGTACAAAACAGACAGAGCCAGAGAGGGGCTGGATTAGACAGTGTTAGAGGCCCCTTTCAGCTTGAAATGGAGATACTGAGAACAACAGCTGCACGTGTTAGTCCTGGCATATGCCTAAATGCAAAGGGCTCATAAAGGCAGCTCTGGATATTTACATTGAAATAACTCTTTTAGATTATTTTTATAGGGACATTGTAAAAAGCAATTTAACTTCCCTTCTCACTGCTGGTATTTTTCCAGGTCTGCCCCATCTCCTACCTCAGGATCTCCATGAGGCCCATTCTGCTGACCCAGACCAAAGAGGCACTGCAGGCCCTGCCCCTGGGTGTGACACTGACATTTACAGTCCATTTCCACGATAACTCTGGAGATACTTTTCATGCACACAATGCTGTGCTCAACTTTGCCACCAACAGGTGGGTGTGTCAGGGTGGTAATTGCAGAGAGCAAAAAAAGGCCAGACCCACATAGAACAAAGATGGTTCCAGAGGTACCAAGTGAACGTGCAGCTTGGGCTGGGCTTAGCAAAGCAAGGGTTTTGTCTCTGCAGCCTTCAGAGGCAGTGGCAGGAAGGAGAGTTGCAGTTAGTTAGCAATCAATATTCCCTAGCCATGGAAAGCTGCCCAGATAAGCCTGGTCCCAGCGGGGCCTGCAGGAGCTGTGCTCTGCTCTGAGTGACTCTGAATCATCCCCCTGCACACAGCAGTGGCCCAGAGAAACAACTGATCCATCAGCATCTGCCTCTCCCAGTGCTGTGCTCCACTGACTCACTGAGGGCTTATGTAAGGTGGGGAACGTTCTGGATCTCCTCAGATAGGCTTGTGCAACCTTCCCACAGCAGGGACAAGCCTCAAAAGGCCTTTTGGTCTCTGCCTCACAGAATAAATGTTGTGAAGCAGCCTCCTGTGGCCTTCAGTAAAATACCACTAATGCTGTTACTGAAACATGGTTTGTTTTCTGCAGAGCACCTTGCTGAATTTGGGTAAATACCAGAACTGGCCATCCAATGGCATTGTATCTGGGAAGTTGCATATTGGTGTTCAAATTTCTTGGCTTCCTAACTTCCTTGAGAAAAGGGAAAAGAGACAGATGATGTCATTCTAAAGCTCTACAATTCTCACAATTAAGAAGTAGTTTTCGTGCATAGTTACGATCTCGGTATTTCCTCAGTGGTGAACTGAGAACTGTAATTGGCCTCAGTGGCACCTAAATAATTCTCATAATTTCCTTACTTTGCTGGACTTCATCAGATGACTGCTCCTGAAAACAAGCAGTCAGCCAGCTGAAGAGTTTGATAGCTCTCCTGTTGGAGAGACAGTGCCATTCCCAGCCTTGCCCCCTGCAGCAGCACTTGTGTTTGTTGCAGAGACGACTTCGTGCAGATCGCCAAGGGAGCCGCCAACAACACCTTTGTGGTCAGGACTGTGAACGTGGGGCTGACCCTGCTCAGGGTGTGGGATGCAGAGCACAGTGGCACTGCAGACTACATCCCACTGCCTGTGCAGCATGCCATCTTCCCAGAGCTCCCAGACGTGGTGGTGGGGGATGTCCTGTGCCTGAGGACCTTGCTGACAGCCCAGGAAGGTGAGTGGCCTCCAGCTCTGTGGGTTAGCAGCTATTCCATGTTTCCAGCGTGGCTCTGGCTCACTCTCAGCAAAACTAAATGCATAATTTACCATGTTTGTTCAGAATCAAATGTCACTGTTCTTGTTAATTATAAAAATAGGTTTGATCAACTCCTCTAATTTTAATTGCACTGTGCACTACATCTCTTGTTTTGAATTCCTGAGCATCACACTTCAGACATTTCTATTCCATTAGCTGGAAAGGCTTGGTTCTGTGCCACTCCTGCAGAGTCAGGCCTGCCTTCACTCACTGTTTTTGATTGTTGGTATTAATGGGCTTGTGCCAGAGTAACTGTTGGGCAGTGGCACTCTCAGACACCAGAGTGGTGCCTGGGCACTGGCAGGGGTGTGCCCTGCCTGGCAGTGGCACTCTCAGACACCAGTGCCCAGGAAATGCTGCAGCTGGCAGCAGGGTGTGAGCAGTGTCCCTGTGGTGTTTTCCAGGCCTGCCAAGCCTGTGGAGCTCCTCCTCAAGTGCTCTTCTCGTGGACTCCAAGACTGGCGTGGCCCTGGCAAGGGACTCTGGGGTGGTCACTGTCTACTATGAGATCCCTGGGTTGCTGAAAACCTACAGAGAGGTGAGGCACTGTTCTGTTCCTGCTGAGATTGGTTTGTTTGGGGTGGACCTCACCAAACTGTATTCTGTGGAAGTTTGGGGTTTTTTTGTTATAAATATTTAAAAATGTTCTTTTAGAAATGCACGTGGTTGGAAAGTATTTGGTATGTGGCCTAAAACATCATGTTTTTTTAAAACATCTGTGCTAAGGAGGAAAATGTTGCATAGCCATTCTGATTTTTCACCTATGCTGTTCTTACACATTTTCATTCCTTTGTTGGCTAAGTTGTTTCCAGGTGCTAACCAATTTTTGAGTATGGCTGCTGTTATGAATGAAGCTTCACTGCAGGATGAGATGCCAGCAAGAACTTGCTTGAGTGTTGTGCAATGCATCACTGATCAGAAGTACTTCATTAAATTATTTTGTTTATCTGCTATGCATCGTACTGTTGACACAATTCACTGCATCAGCCAGCATAAGCACTAGACATTCTTTTAAAATTAAATTTAGACATAGAGCTTTATGCATATCAACTTCTGGGGGTTGGGTAGGAAGACAAAATGTTTTTGCTAGCTTAAATTGCTTGGAAAGGCAGTTTCTAATATTAGAGAAATGTGGGATTTCAAAGGAAAACATCACCTCGTGGAGTCTTTCACAACCAATCCGGTCTGGTTTTGCCTTAATTTTTATTTGTTGAAACAGTTTTTGGTAACAGTGTGCTTCATCCTTTTTTCAGATCTTGATTAATGCACCTCAGAGGACCACAGCAATGCATGTCAGTGGCATGCAGACGAGCTTGCAGGGAGTGGCAGCCTCCAAAGTCATAGTTTCAATTGGGGAAACAAACAAAAATTTGAAAGGTATGATTAAAAAATATTTATGCTGATGGTTGTGTGTTTATGGATTCATAATGCTTTGGTTTGTGTTATGGGGTTTTTGTTTGTTGTTTAAGGGTAACAAGATGAACCTCAAATGGCCTTCTAGAGTCCCAGGAGCTCTAGGAGCCACGGGATGGAACTTGGAAAGTGTTCTGGAGCACTATTAATATTTCACAGCTAATAAAATCAGTAGATTTCAATAGAAGTACCATTTTTGATCATATCAACAACAGTTAATGGGCAATCAGCTAATTGCTTGTATGTTTAATTGCAGTTGCCTTCTTGAAGTTGTTACATTTTTCTTACTTAGTTACCATCCTTAAATCTTTTGCAGAACTTACCACCAGTTAGAATCAATACAAAGATTAAGCATCATATTGTGTCCTCTATTTAATAAGCTGTATTTTGTGTGATTGTAGATCCTTTTAGCTTCTAGCTTAATGATTAGCACTTCTTCCAATAGTATTTTATTTTGCTGTATGTAAATTATTAGCCTACCAAAAAATCATCTCACCAGATACTAAAATCTAACTCGAGGCTCCCAGGATCGTATAAGCTATTCAAGAGACATCTGAGCAGAAAATTCTCTGCAGCTTATTCTTTCCTGTAAATAAATTATTCCTGTCAAGAAAACCCCACAACATATAAAATTTTCATTTCTGTCTCTTTGGGATTTGCCTGAGCAAGGGCAGCTGCCTGTGATTTCCAATGATTTGAAGATCCTCTTAACCTTGTGAAACTATTTCAGAAGGTGATAGAATAACCCAATGCTACAAGCCATGATTTTGCTTTTAATTAATTCAACTTAATTAGTTACCATTTTATTCTGTAATTAATTAGAATGAATTGTTCCCTTCCTCCTAGGGAAGTGTTCACCTGCTCAGACTGAAGCCATTGCTAAGTTACAACCCCAGTCCATTATCAGTTGCCATCTCGATTTCAACAGTGATGCCTTTGACTTCCCAGCACAGGATATTTTTGTGGCAGAACCTGGATTTGATGCAGTTTCAGGTAAGATGTGACAAGATGCCACGCTGCAGACAAACACAGGCTCTTTGGTCTGGCAGATTCCACAGAATCCCAGCACCAAAGGTTGGGTTGGAGGGACCTTAAAGCTCATCCAGTCCCACCCCTGCCATGGCAGGGACGCTTTCCACTATCCCAGGCTGCTCCAAGCCCTGTCCAGCCTGGCCTTGGGCACTGCCAGGGATCCAGGGGCAGCCACAGCTGCTCTGGGCACCCTGTGCCAGGGCCTGCCCACCCTCACAGGGAAGGATTTCTTCTTAACGTCCAATATAAACCTCCTCTCTTTCCTTCTGAAGCCTCTGGGCTTTGCTGTGTAGGAGCTCAGGCCTCAGTGAGTTGCTCACATGGACACTTCTTGTTTCAGTGGGTTTTCTACCTGTGACAAAATCTTGTGTTGGTTTGCGGAGAAAGCCAGAAGTCAGTGGCAGCCCACTTCATGTTTTACAGAGTTTTTGTAGGAAGTAAAAGAAGCAAAGAAGCATTCAGGTGACAAGTATTCCAAAAGTGGAATGTACCCCCAAAATGTCATGAACTGGGTCTTAAAAGGGGGGTAAATTGCCAGACACTGTGGAGGTGGAAATAAAATTGTCAAGTCTACAAAATGTGTTAATGTTTTGAAAGTGTAACTTGATTTAGAACAGCACCAAACCACCACAGACTTTACTTAAAAAACATTAATTATCTGTTAGATTCATCCCTGCACCCATTGTGTAAACCCCTATTCTGCCCTGCATATGCCTCGATTACTTAGCTAGGGGAAAACATGCACCTGGCAAGTTCTCCTTGTTACTGATGCTTTTTATCTTCCATTCTCCGGGAAGTTTTTACTAACTTTACTGCTAATAACAGATTAATTGGTCCCATATGAGACTAGAAACATGGTGAATATATGACTTTTAAAGGAGCTTTTATAAATCATCAAATCTGTGAAGATGTAGTTTATGGTGATGGTAGGTGGCTAAAATTTTAACACTAGTTGAAAAGAATATGAAATAGGATTTTCTATCTTGTTTTCAGTAAAGCTTTTCAGTATTAGCATAGTGTTATGTTCAAAGTGGAACTGAGTCTCAGTGGCATGTTAGAATAAAATGCGACTGGAAGTTACCAGCATAGTGGTTTTTTTCATGATGTTCAGTTTGGGACAAGGAATAGTTCCATAGTTGTAGTGCTGGGATTGTGATGTTTGACTCCACAGACACACCATGTCCCAATCCATCTGTGCTCTCCTCCTCCCTGCTGGCTGAGCTTTACCACCTTTTCCAGCTTTTCCAAGCAATCTTACCGTGCATGGAGAAAAACCCTCCGAGGTGAGCAGCTAACAGCCCGAGCTGTCTTGTTCCTGCAGGACACTACACCTGCTCCATCAGGATGCACAGCCTCTCTGGCAAGCAGCTGAAGCAGCTGAGCAGGAGCAAGGCCACGCTGCGGGTGACGGCGGCGCTGCGGGGCGGCGCCGCGGCCGGGCAGCAGCTGGGCGCCGAGGTGCCCTTCAACCGCTGGTTCTTCGCTGACCAGCCCGAGATGCTGCTCAGCAACCAAGACACGAGCTCTGTGCTGAAGGTCTTTGGTGCCAGTGAGATCCTGGATAGCCTGGAGGTGAGTGTGTTCCCAGGGAGTGTCTCAGCACAGCTGGAAGCGCTGGGAGCTGCCTAATGCAGGGCACTCCCTGCCGTCTTTACCGTGTCAGGATCTGCTCCTGAGATGATTTGGAAGTGCTCGTCTTGGAGTGTGTTCTTCTTCAGTTTTCATTTTTCACAGGATCCCAGAGTGGTTTGGGTGGCAGGGACCCTAAATCTCATCATGTCATGGGATGCCACTCACTCACTGGGTTGCTCAGGGGCCCATCCAGCCTGGCCCTGGGGTTTTGGGACAGTACAGGTGTGTCAGGCTCACCTGGGCATGTGTGAACCAGCTCGTGGGTCAGGAAGCAAAAACCTGCTTGACTCCTGTGACAAGGGAAGTCTTGCTCAAGCATGTGTGTGACTGAGTGCCCACAGCTCACACAGCCCATTGAGGGTCTGTGGGTTTTGGCTGTGTGGGACTAGCCCAGACCCGTGGAAGGGGCAGGTGAGAGGGGGCACCCTTGGCAGCAGGCAGGGGGAAGTGCTGCAGGTGTCACTGTGAGGGTACACCTGACTCCTCTGGAGGGGTGGATTGCTCAGTTTTCCTGCTGGCACCTGGCCTGGAAGAGGGAGCTGTGCTGTGCTGTCCCAGCAGTCTGTTGCAGGTTGGGTGTTCCCTGTGCAGGTGAAATGCGAGTCCCCAGCAGTGAAGGTGCTGGAGAAGGAGAAGTCCTATGGGCTGCCCAGTTATGTGGTGTACACTGTGAGCCTGGCTGATCCCAGAGTTCCCAGCCAGGGCTCCCTCTCCACCACTCTGACTGTCTCCAGTCCCATGACAGACCAGTCCATCACCATCCCAGTGACAGTGATCTACCTGACTGACAGAACCACTGCACCCGTGAGATGTAAGTTTAGCTCTGCACTCCGTATGTCAGCAGAAACCTTTATCTTCTCTGGCGTTTATGAGGTTAATTCTTAAAGCAGATTGGAGAAGATGCTCTTTTTAACTCAGTATTGCCTCCTCTAAATCAATTCTGCAGATGAAGCCAGTCTCTTCCAGCAGTTTGTTGAGTCTTACCAGGTGATGATCTTCACGCTTTTTGCGCTCTTAGCAGGGACAGCTGTTATGATCATAGGTAAGAGAAGGAAAGATTGCACGAGGATTTTTTTTTTCCATAGCTTCTTACAGTGTGTTAGCTGTAAGATAAAAAGAAATGATTGCCATGTGAAATGATTTTGGTTTGTTTTTCAACTGTCTTGCAGCCTACCATGCATTTTTCTCGCCAAATGAACAGCACAATCAGCCAGTGTTCCACCCAAAGACAATTCTGCAGCACACCCCTAACAGTAAGCAGCTGTCACCCAGTTAGAAGTGAATAAATTGATTAGTCTGGCCATTGCACTGGAATTGAATGTAGGAAGGTCTGTAATCAAGAGTGGCAGTGAAAAATAATTCACATTCTTCCAGATGTGTTTAAGCTACAGTGAGCTGCAGGCCTGGTTGTAAACACAAGTGCCTGATGCTTTGGATAAAATAAGGCAAATTCAAATTAACATCACTTGCTGAGGGGAAATGTATTGTGCCCCCCTCAGACTTAAGTCCTGCACAGACTTAAGTCCCCCACGAACTTTTGATACTTGCAGGATCCCTTTTCAAGAGGCACTGAGCTAAAGGGATGATTTCACTTTGAATGGGTCATCAGGTTCATTGCCAGTGTTTAGCAGGTGATCAAGAGCGGTTCCTTGTTTGTTCCTTCCCCCACCATTCCCGAGCCTGATTGTTGTCTTCTCCTTCCCGTGTTTCAGGTTCCATGGTGTCACCTGCACATTCCTTCAGCTCCCAGGCCTCCAGCAGGCAGACCAGCCCCTCGGACAAGCTCTGGAGCACGAGTTACTCCTCTCGGTAGAGGCAGCACGGCTCCTCCCCACGGCAAAGAAAAATAAATGTACAGCTCAGTGCCTTAGCAAGCTCAGCAACTTTAGCAGTCGGGATGTAATTCAAGTTTGCTCTGGAATATAACTAGGTCCTTAATTTATTTATTTTTTTATTTTACTATTTAGGGCTCTTTGAGTTTTTTTTTTTATTGTCAGTGCTTCAATTCTCAAAAGCTTGTTTTATCTGGTGTATTTTGCTGCCCGCACAAAAAGCAGTGTTTATGCTAGTCTGGCTTTCTTGCACTCTTCAAGCAACTAGAAGTTATATCTAAGTTAGAGTGATAACAATTTTTTATTTACTTTTTATAAAAATTAGATTTCTTTCCAACGAATTTTTTTAAGAAAAGGGAAATCAGAAAAACAAGTGAAATATGAGCCAAAAATATGAAGGATTGTATATTTCGAAGAACTGGTTTTTATTTTGCGTTCCAAAAACTCAGGAATGTATTGCACTGATAAGTGTTCTTGTGTTTAGCCTTACACTGGGATTCACCAGCACAATATGCTGTTTTAGCATGAGGAATGCTGGAACAACTGTGAATAATTTGGAAGTTTTTTTACAACAACGATTAGAAAAGAAAAAAAAAAACCCAAAAACCCAGGCCTTAGTGCAGTTCCTCTGGGTACAACTGCAGTATTCCTTGGTACTGTAAGCACTTTTCTGAACTGGGAGTGTGAAAGCATGTGCCTTCTGAGTGCACCTTTCTTCTGGTAGGAATCCTTTATTTTGAGGATATAATCACATCCCAGTCAATGTTATTTGTAAGCAGGGTTTTGCAGCTATCAGAGAAGGGTTTTGTTTACATATAACAAGCATCCCAGTTTTAACTGTGAATAATATTCTGGCTGTCTGAACTTTCCTGAGGACCATAAGGAAAGTGAAACAACAAAATACTTCATGCAAAATGCTTTGTGTACAGAACTATGCAGGCAAATAGCTGAATGGATTGCAAACCCAGTGCACGGCGTAGAGTTTTGGTTTCACACAGTGTTAAAAACAGAAGGATTGTTACATGTAATTGTATTGAGTCTTGTTTAACTTACTGGGTAGTTTTGGAGAAGTTGTGCCTTAAGTGCTAGTACTACTTAAAAAGGTCAGTTTGGATGTAGATAATCATTTGAATCTCTATTAAAGCTTTTTAAGATTCCTTTGTTTGGAATTTTCTTGTGATATGGCTGTTCAGAGTCTAGCACTGGACTGTATTATTTAAATCTATATTATTTAATAAAGCTTTTAAAAATTCCTTTATTTTGCTGTCCATGAATTTTCTGTGGTTTGACTGTTGAGAATTTAGCACTGTTTAGGGCTGTTGTTTGCACTTCACTTCCTACAGCCCCTCAGTGTTTGCAATCACGATTTTCCAATCTTAATTTTCTCTTCTGTTGACAACATAATGTTTTTAAAGATTTTGACAGTTTTTCAATTAGTATTTGTTGTCAGGGATTTCTCCCAGTTTTCACTGAGCATCTTCAATTCCTGCTGAAATCAGTGATGACTGTAGAAGCAGCTCTTCATTTTCCAGGTTTGTTCAGACTTCCCATTTTGCTCATTTGGGTTTTAAAGGAAAATGTGATCTTTTTTCCACTTGCATTCAGCAAGAAACCAATGGGCTGTGAATATCTCAGTGCTCCTGTGATAAACTCTTCAGAAATGAT
The DNA here is from genome assembly GCA_013397555.1 of Urocynchramus pylzowi. Classification (NCBI taxonomy): domain Eukaryota; kingdom Metazoa; phylum Chordata; class Aves; order Passeriformes; family Fringillidae; genus Urocynchramus; species Urocynchramus pylzowi. Next base: position 70,372 of record VZRH01000845.1, read on the forward strand.
TAAAGGAGAGATTTTGCTCTCCTGTTGTTTCTCTTTCCCATTCATCAGACTGGCACTGAATGTTCTGAAAAACAAACTGCTCCAAGTGGTGGGAGTACTTCGGCAAGTGCTCCCTGTTTATTTCATTTCTTTAGGCAAGTAGTTACAGTCTCCTGGCAGGAAAAAAAAAAAGAAGTATGAAGTAGGGAGCTGATATGACTCAGGAGCCAACCTCCTGCAAGCAGCAACCAGGCTTTTGCCTGGAGGAGCTCACCTGACCTGTGGAGCCATTCCTGGGGCCAGGGGGATTTGGGGATATAAACTTTTTTGAGCAGGTTGCTGCCAATGCAAAGTTGGTTTTTTAATTTAATAAAGTGAGATTTGCATTTAATGCTGATTTCCCCCCCTGTTCACTTACTGCTTGTTCCTGATTGTTTTCTCCCCTGAGGAGAAGGGAGAAGGGCTGCTGGGAATGTGTCTGTTCCAAGGTCCAGGCTTTGTGTGAGTTGAAATGTCTGAGCTGTGTCAGGCTGACTCCTGCATCCAGGAATTGCCTGCTGATCAACAGGTGTGTCTCAAGGAATTACTCAGTTAGATTAGCAAGGCTAGGTTAATATTGGTCTTCAGGCCAATCTGCTCCCCAATACAACATCCCAAACACAGCCTGATCTTTATTTCTCCATCTACCCCCTGTGAAAAGCAGGGCAGATGATGAATGAAACCTTGCACACACCTTTTCAGCAGAGAGCTCTTTCTGATGGGCAGCCAGGATTATGGTGTGCTGCTCCAGGGGAAGGTTTTCCTGGCAGCATGTTAGCTGCCTTTTGTAGTTGATATGAAGGATTAAAGTTCTCCAGCTGTCAGTCCAGCCTCTTGGCTAACCCCTGCAGATAAAGGCATTCTTACCTTCCCTGCTTGGTTGTTGGTTTTGGCATTCATGAGCACGTGTCAGTCATTTTGAACATCCTCTGACCATTTCTTAGTGCAGGGCTCCCCAGGAAGCTTGGGGAGTTTCCCCATCCCAGTTTCCCCAGTAAGAGACACAGCTGTGTCTCCTTGTGTGCTGGGGGCTGCAGCAATCCTCCCCAAGGAGCTCTCCTTGGAGCAGCCCTGGAGACAGATGGTGTTTGGTTAACAGGCAAGGTACGTGCTCTCCAGTTAATTCCTCTTTTTTAAAAATGTTTTGTCTTCTGGTAAGGCAACTAGAGGTATTGTTTGTGTGTTTAGCTTTATGATTCTGTGTTAAGTCTGTGTAGTATTGGTGATTTCATTAGAACCATTCCTTTTCAGCTGTTTTCTTCTTTGTATCAATTTCAAGTTTAAGGTTATAGCTGGCCTTAAACTCCAGCCTATGTTCTCCACAGCACAGCCCCTGTGCTCTCCTAGGAAATGCATCAATTTCTAAGCTGGAAAAAAAGGCATTTAGCAAGTGATGACTATCTGACAGAAGGTCTGGGTGATAGCAAATATTCTGGGTTTTTTATTTCTTTTATTGGTAAAATTCAAAAACCTCTGCTTTAGTTTCAGTTTGACTAAAGCTGGCTTCACTTTTCATCTGTTAACTTCAATGAGACAACTTCTCTGTGTAAATTTGGCACGCAGTTTCCCAGGACCCTCTCCAGAAGCTTGCAAAATTAAAACAAGAATGGGAAACCAATTTTTCTCCTTGATTCATGTTTCCCACCATTGCACTGAGCTGCAGCTGTACCACCAGCAAGCTGCTTTCCACATCTTCCCTCCCACCTCTTGTCCTCTCCATCTCCAGAGCAGTTTTTATCCCAGGTGCTGTGTTCACCTCTGCAGGTGGCCTGCTCCAGAGCTCTGTGTATTAATAAATTATTCCCTGCCATTTCCACCTTCTTCCCCCCTCAGCACAGCCTGCTGTTGCTGTGCTCTGTGTGCTGCCTCCCTCTCAGTGCTTTGCCATAATCCCAGACAGATTGGGAGCTGCAGTTGCTGTTTTCACGGAGCAGACGTTGTGTACATGTTTGTAATTCACCCAGTCATTCGTTTTCCCCTTCTCACTTGCTAAGCTGTGTTTTAAAGTTTTGAAGTGCTGCTCCCATCCTGCTCAGTTCAAAGCTTTATCCCAGGCCTTACTTTTGCATTTAGCATAAATAAATGAATTTCAAGCTGTTGTGCTTATGGATATGCCAAGGTCTCTTTTGTGACCTTTTGTTCATTTTTTAATTTCATTTCCAAGCAAGCCAATTCCCACCTGGGGACATCCTTTCACCCTTTGGGTGGGAAAGCACCACGAAACTTCACTGGAGAGTCAGACCAGAAATGCCTGCAATGGAGAACCTGGGGCTGCCTGTGCCAAGGGCAGCCCTAGTAAATCATTTTAGGCCAGCATGTGCTAGTGGCTTACAGTGACCATCTTTAAACCAAACAAAAGCAGTATTGTCTAGATAAAATCTGGTGATTGAAATTCAGTTTACTGATCAACAAGCTCGGAAGTTCTGGAACTAGTTTTAAATGATTGTTCTGTTTCACATGTATTCATCTGTGAGAGAGACAAGAGGTGGGAGATGCTTTTGTCTTCTGTGGCATATGCTTTACTTAGAAAACAAAGTTCTGAGACTCTCTTAAATAGTAGGAAGCTACCCTTAGTAATAAAATAGTGAAAATTGTCGTATTTTATCCAAAAGGAAAGGGAAAAAAATAATTTTCCAAAGTAATAGCTTGTAATTTGACAGCATGAATCACTTATGTTATTATGAGTGAGTCATAAATAGAAGAGGCACCAAAAGAATTATTTTTCAAAATGTACAAAGATAACAAAGAAACTACGTCTCCCAAAACGTTGCTAAGAAGGCACCAGGCCATTGAACAGGCTAAGCTTATTTGAAATACTAACTCACCAGAAGTGCTTTTTTTTTTTTTTTTTTT
>VZRH01000845.1:81868-112139 GCA_013397555.1 Urocynchramus pylzowi
AAAAAAGGAAAACATTGGAGAAGAAAAAAAAAAAAAAAAAAAGCCAAACATAGATAAATCCTGGAATGGTAACAATGTTCAGATTTCAGCAGCCTTGTCTGCAGAATAAAGTGTCTGCCCAGAGGGAAGAGAAGGAGTTTAAAAGGATCCCCAGTGTGTGGTGGAGTAGGGTTAATGTTAGTAATAAATTTAATGGGGATGTAATTGGCGTGCTTTCCCCAGTTTGGTTCATTTTAAGAAGGAGATCCAGGTAAACTCTTCAGTGCTGTTCAGGGTTTAGTGCCCAGGATCACTGTATTTCCAGCCTGTGTCACATTCTGAGTGCTCAGGCTGGTGCTGCAGGTGCCAGCTCTCCCCACAGAACCATGGTGGCAGTGGCAAGGAGGAGGAGGAGGAGGAGGAGGAAGTTGGGCTGTGATTTCACTGCTGACAATGACAGTGTTTCCAACAGATACCAAACCCATATCAGCTGTCCTTTGGTAAAATTCTTGTGGAGGTTAATCTGACTGGGAATGCAGAATTCTTTCCAGAATTTGCGTTAGTCAGGGTTGGTTTCTGATGTCCCACCTGAACTCCTGCCAAAAGGGAAGTGAGAGCTGCTGTCCCTGTCAGGCAGAGCAGTGTCACCTGTGCTGCTCTCATGGCTGTGGTGCTGGGGGCATTCTGGGCTGGGCCATGGGAATTCCTCAGCTTGGCTGCCAGCTCCGGTACCTGGGTCTGTGTGGGACACCTGGTTCTGACCCAATGTGACACAAAATCCCTTCCTTGGAGCTCCTGCAATTGCTGCAGCCAAATCCCCAGCAGCAGAGTGGGTGTCTGACTGTGCAGACACAGTGTGGCCCAGCAGACTTGCTATCAGCTTCACAGATAAATCTGTGTCACACAGAGCAGCTGCAGCAGCAGGGACACGGTGCAAACACCGAGCAACACCGAGCTCTAAAGCCTGGCTTTGCCCTGCAGACACTGCCAGCAGCTCCAGCCTGGGTTGTTATTGTTAGACTGGGAGTTGTTATCTCTGCTAACCTTGGAAATAATTCCAGCACTGGGGAGAGCTGCTGAAAAGGACCCTGACAGAAAATATTTGCTTCCCACATGGATGTTGTAAATACTCAGGCACAGATAAAGTAACCTTAAACGAAGGGTAAAAGTCTGGCTCATTGTAAGTCAGTGATAAAACCTCCAGGTTGGAATCTCACAAAATAAGTTTTAGAGCACTGCATAGAAATGATAATATGAAAAGAAAACATTTTTTTAAAAAATAAATGAAATTCTGGAGCAGTTGATGGAAAGTGTTTCAAACTAAATGCTGTGACCTTGAGACACAAAACAGTTAAATATCCCATGTCCAGAAATACTCTTAGAGGTCAGTGTCAGGCTGCAGGGATATATAGGCCATGTCCTCTGGTCTAGAAGGCATGGCATAGCTGTATATTGAATTTGGCAAAGTGGGGAGGTGCAAAATGCCATCCCAGCAACCAAAGAGCTGAATCCATGTGGATGCAGGAATTGCTTCCCAGACTCTGGCAGTGATGCAGAGGAAGCTGATGAGCCTGTCCTGTTCCCCTTATGGAGAGAAGGCAGCTGGGATCCTCCTTGGGAAAGGGGAAGGGCTGGTGTCACACCACTTAATTCACAGGCAGCACCTGAATGTCTGCAGAGAGCTTTTGTTCAGGAGGCTCAGCCTTGTGTGATCCAGAGGAAGAGCTCATCTGGTGCCCCCATCCAGCTGGGCTCAGCAAGACCAGACACAAGTGGCTGGCTTGGAATCACCTGCAGGGTGTTGAACTCCAGCTTAATTTTGGGGTGGTTTTTTTTTTTTTTTTCTCTGCTGGCAAATGCACAAGCCCTTGGGGACAACTTGCTTTATCTTTCTGGTAGGTGATTTGCACTGAGGACATTTCCCTGTGTGCCACTTCAGCCCCCAGTGACAGTCCCACAGCCAGGAATGCTCATTATTGCTGGGCTGTGCCCTGTGCCAGTACAAGCTGGTGCTGTGTTAATCAGCCCTGAACATTCCAGGGGAAATATCCCCTGCCTCTTCCTGATCACTGCTCAGAGATGCTCTGTAAGCATGCAAGGAACAAATAATCTTAATTACAAGGAATTTACAAAGCTAGTAGGATGAATTGGTATTTGTTGTTCTTTGAACTTTAGAATTATTCTGCTAATAAGTGCATTGAGTCTTTTTTAAGGTTAGAGGAAGTTCAGGCTGTGCAGATGCATCTGGAGTGCCAATACCCAGCCCACAGAGTGCCAGCACCCTCAGTGAGACTCTGTGAACTCTGCTGAAAGCTCCCAGACCTGGGGACTGCAAAAGAGCCAGCTGGTGTTCATTGCATGAGGGCACTATTTATAGGAAAGCTTTTCCTTGCAGGGGAGGAAGGACTTGTGTCCTCTCAAGGATGTTAAAGCCAAAGGATGTGTCAGCACCCTGATCTCCACGGGGCTGCTACATCAAGTTCTGCTGTGGATGGCCTTTTCTCCACTTATTTAGGATTAATGCACTATAACCTTCCTTAGTTTTCCTGTTTGATTTGCATTTATCTTCCTTTTCATCAATGATGAATTTCTGCTAGGGGTTCCATAACCGTAATTTTGGTTCATCCAGGTTGCATCTGGAGCTGGAAGTGCTGGGCTAATGGTTGGAACTGATCATCTAAGAGAGCTTTTCCTGCCTTAATGCTACTGTGATTCTATAAACATTAGGACTGTGGAGACCATGAGTGATCACTAAGTTCTGCTTGCCATGCAGAGGAGGGTGAGGTAAAGCAGGACTGCTCTGGATAGATGCTTTGTTGAAGCTCACTCTTAAAAGCTGTGGACAAGGAATGTTGGGCTCCATTTGCTGGAGCACTCCCAGGCAGCAGCACGTGTGATGGGTGTCCCAGATTTCCTGGAACCTCAAAGTGTCCCTGGCTCTGCTCAGCTCATGGTTAGGCAGGTGGGGGAGAGAGGTGGGTTTTCTGGTTTAGGAGGGGATGGGCTTGGCCTTGAATCCACCTTGTGTTTTTACTTCTATGATATAAAACTGCCATGTAGAACAATCGATATTGCATTTACTGAAGGGCTTGGAAAACCTGACTTTGGTGCTCCTGGCTCTTCCAGCACAGGCCAAGCTCTTTCCTGTGGCTGAGATTCCCAGCAGTGCATGTTTTCTGCCACAGCCAAATCCGAGCTGTAGCACTGCAAACTACCCCCACAAAGTAAACATGGAATAATTGCTTCCTATTTCATGTCTATGGATCTCCTCTTAACACAGTCTGCCATCAGATGCTTTACTCTGAGCTGCCAGAAACTCCAGATCTATTTTTCCCCCACAGTGTTCTGTGAACACTTACTCATAATTTGGTATTTCCCATTTGCAATTTTTTTTTTTTTTTTGAGGGAGAGTTTTATTTTGGTAACATTAAAGCATCTATAGTGCATGAAGTAAAATGTAGTTTTCTCTTTAGCATCTCAGTGAAAAGAGCTAGAAAGGAAAGTGATGAAGGTAGCTGACTAGAAATCAAGGTGTTTCTCAGACAGAGCATATTTATTTTGGGAATTGGTGAGGGAATTCCTCAACAATCAAGACTGGAACTGCCAATCCATGAGCTTTGTCCCTCTGCTCCTGTCCTACCACTGCTCCCACACAGCTCAGGCAGAGCCCTAAAAGGGCTGGGGTTTGTGGAGTGGAGCACCCTCACTCACAGAGTCACAGAGGGGTTTGGGTTGGAGGGACCCCAAGGGCACCCAGTGCCACCCCTGCCATGGCAGGGACACCTCCCACTGCCCCAGGCTGCTCCCAGCCCCAGTGTCCAGCCTGGCCTTGGGCAGAAAAGTGCCTTCACATTTTGGTTTTATTGTAATTAACAGCACATCACTGACATTTCCATAACATGACATTTCCAAGTCCATGTCTGGACCAGGCACATAAAACCCCAGTGCTGGGAGAAGATCCTGGATGTCTCCTTCCTTCAGGTACAATGGCCACAAACACTGCTCATGCACTGGAACATTTCTTATAAATTATTAACCTTTCATGGCTCTTACCTTTCTGCTCTTAGGGCAGAGTGTTTCTGAGCTTTGGAACCCAGAGCCTGGAATTTTTTTTTACAGTTGAGATTTGGGAAATGAAAGAACCACACTCTCCTGTCCACTGTGAAGGAGTGAACAGAACAGAATAAACAGGTTTTCTGAGGTAGAAGTAGGTTTCATGTTCTGATGTGCACCCTGATACTAATTATATCATTATATATAGTAATCTGTATTTCCCATGCATACAATAATAATTATTATATATTTGTAACACACAATTCTACACGGGTCAGCAGCCAGCATCAACCTCTTGGCCTCAGTTAGCTGTAGTGCTGTCCAAAGCTGCTGGAATTCTAATTAATTTCTCACTGAAATCAATGGAAATGTTTTCATTGATTCTGACTGAACTGTTTCAAATGAAAGCATCGTCCTGTCCATGCTCATTTGCAGATGTTTATCCAGACATTTCCTTAACGTAGTTTTCTGGGCTCTTATATTTCCTATGTTTTGGTTTTGGATGTAAATGTTGTGTGCTTTGGTTTTGATTAATTTTTTGGTATGTGTCAGAATTGTGGAAGTCTCTTCCTAACCTCACTTTCCTAATGATAAACACTGGAAGGAGATCAAACCAGCCCTGTATCTTTAGAAATGTATGGCCTGCCTTGATAGCAGCCTATCAGAGAATGTCAAGAACATAAAAAATTACAGCACTGCTCTCCTGCACGTCAAGCAGCTTACTGGGAAATGAAGAGCCAAGAGGAATTTAAATACAGTCCCTCAGTGCAGCAGCTGAGGCAGAGAGTGTTGGGAGGGAGGGGAATCCAGCCTGGCTGGGAGAATCCTCCTCAGTGGAAATTGCTGATTCACAGGCAGGGAGCAGACAGCTGCCAGGGTTTGAGGCACCAGATGTGCCCAGCTGTTAATGACTGCCCAGCTGGCACTGGCTGGGGCTGGCCAGAGGCAGGGGGTGCCTGGGCTGCTCTGCTGGCTCTCCCAGCACAGCCAGCACTGCTGCTGCTTGGGCTGAGCATTCAGCACCCAGCTGGCTCTGTGAGTCTGTCTGCCACTCAGAAATCAGAAACCAGCACCAGAAATCGGCAGAAATCAGCTGCTGGCAGAAACCAGCACCAGCCAGAGAGCAGCAGGGCCTGGGAGCTTCTGGCAGTGCTGCAGCAGCACCAGAGACAACTCACTTCTGGATCGTGGCCTTGTATTGGGTTTTTCTACATAAACGTGGCTGCATCTAAATTGGGACATCAGGGGCTGCAGTCCAGGGAGCAGTGGTGCCATCCCCATTTTAATGCAGCCCTGCAGCATGGAAGAGCAAAAGAGACCCTTCCCCTAAGCAGGACCTCGAGCCAAAGGTCATTTTTTTTTCAAATGATGGACTCATATCAAAAATATCCCATACCAAATGCATCAGTGAGTGAGGGGTCATGACAGTGACATCCAGGTGACAGGCAGGATCCTTTCAGATGAAATAGAATAACAAAGAAAGGCATTCAATTGTTCTGCCTTCAGATGGGAGTTTTGGTAGAAGTTTTAATAAAACACCAGTACCATGAGGCACTCAAGCTCTTCTTTAGGCATTGAGTCTTAAGGAGCAAATTGAAGAAAAGATTCCTGTTACAAAGGGGAACATCCAGAGGAGGCTGAATGCCAGGGAAACAGGGCATCCAGCCTTTGTGACCTGCTCTGCAGCCCTGGTAACATCAGAGGGGCCAGGGACACTTGGAAATGATGGTACAAGCTATAAATATCCCACCTGCTTCCCTGAGTCTTCTAAAACTGTAATTCCTGCCTTGGGCTGCTCATCTGCTTCAGAAAATAGGAGTCAGTAGTAAATACCAGCCACTTGCCAAAAAGCATCTTGACTGTGGGAGGAACAAATGAGACAGATTTTAGCAGCTATTGTCCCTGGCTTTCTGTGTCTGCCACTGTGACACTTGATTTGCAGCTTGGGAACTTTGCTGTGGTGACAAAAGTCTGCCTGTAACGAGGAGGAGCTGGGAGTTTCTCATCAGTTATTCTCTGCTGAGAGCTGGCAGCTGGCCGTGCTGCTCCCTCGCTGTGCAGAGCCCAGCCAGAGCTGAACAGTGCCAGTTCCTGCCTTTGTTTTGGGGTGCCTTTTTCTCCCTGCAGGTACTGTGCTGAGCTCATTTGAAACTGTCTTTTGTGTTCTATTAAAAGTAAGCTGGAGTTGTGGAGATTCTTCCAAGAGTCATCTCCCGAGTGCCAGATTTCAGTACAGTTGTGCTTTATGTAGAAAAGATCCAGAGCCAACTCAGAAACAAAGTGGGAAGTTGCTCCTAAATCCTCAATCCCATGAGCATTCAGTGTGGAACCTGCTCTTCTTTCTCCCCTAGGACCCTCAGGGGGGGCTGAGGTTTTTGTCCTGAACGAGAGCAAACACACGTTCATGGGGGATGTGCCTGTGCCCTGTGACAAAGTGAATTTGGATTTAAAATGTGCCACCTTTATGCTCCTGGCTTGCCTCAGAGGGAGGTTTTCAGCCATGGAATGAGGCAGCACCTTCCAATCATTGTGGGCCAAGTAGAAAACTCTCAGTTTTGGAGAGATTTTGCATTTTTTATTTTGTCTCTCTGAAAATTATTGTTTATTTTGTCCTTTGTTTCAAAGAGCTGCATGGGTGACAGCAGATCAGGAGACTGAGAGGGGCCCTCAGCCCTGGGTGTCCCTGTCTGCAGGGAGAGCTCCAAGCAGGGCCCAGCCAGTGGAGGCAGAATTTGGAACCAAAGTTACTGTCAAATAGCAAAAGAGCAGCTGTCTGGGTGAGACTAAGTTTGAGGATATATTCTCAGAATAATGCATTTAAATTAAGCCTCAATTTTCCTTTGGTTTGGTCTAGACCAGTGGCTTTTTGGTCTAGGACTAGAGTTAATTCCAGAAGCTGTGATCCCCTTGGACTTTCCTGGTGATGGGAAAAAGAGGAAATTCAAAAAGAGATCAGGGAGAGGCACCTGGATGTGCAGGAGCTGTGGAACTGCAGTCAGGCATGTGGAGCCCAAGGAAGGGAAAGATGTATAAAGAGAAAACAGGCAGAAACTCTGCTGTCCTTTGTTTTGACTTATTATGGGAAAAGAAAAATGGCAGGATGGAAATGAGAGACCACAAAAATCTTTATTTTAATATGAGTGTAGGAATCTGTGTTCAGGATGTATAAGGATAAATTCATTTAGTGCCAGTGATTACATAGGAAATGGAGGATCACTTAACTATTTTAAAAGTTCAGGATGTTGTTAAAGAGAGGAAAAGGAAAGTTCTCTCCTCTCTTTGGAGTTTTTATTTTATGAGGTGGGAGGACAATAGTGTAAATACAGATTTTCTTGGAGACAGACTCTTTACTCAGGTGCTTTATGTTAAACTGGATTGCATTTAGTAGCTTCAGGTATATAAAAGAATATAAAATTTAAATGAAACCTTAACATAACAGGCTTTTGCCACCAGAGACTTTGCACCACAAAAAGTGCAAAGGTTAATGGCATGAGGAACAAAGGGCTTCACATCCTGATTAAACCAAACCCTCTCCAGCCTGTTTCCTGCTCTCCATGGGGCACCAGCACTTGTGATCTACCAAGGTCGTGGCCTTTGTTCTTTATTCCCCCTTGTGATAAAAATATTCCAGCTTTTTGGGGATGCCAAACTCCTGGTGAAGGCTCTGGGGCTGTTTGGCACACAAGGAGTGGAGAAATCAGGTTTTGGCCCTGAGGCTGCAGGGGTTTGGGATGGCAGCTGGGGTTTGGGATGGCAGCTGGGGTTTGGGATGGCAGCTGGGGTTTGTAGCAGAGCAGTGGCTGGATGTGCTGCAGGATGAGTCACTGCTGACCCACTGAAGAGGCTTTGGAAACAGAGGTGGATCTAGCACTTTGCATCCCAAAACACGAGGCCTGGCTCTGTTCTTCCCAGTCCCAGTGTGAGTGTGAGGATTTCCTTTTGATGACAAACTTTAACCAGCATAAAATAACAGCAGCTTCTGCCCCACACTCTCCTCAATCCATTGCTGTGCATTGATTCATCTGCTTCTTCCACTGTTGCTTATTTTTAAGTCCCAATGTCGTTGTTTGCTCTGTTACACTGACATTAAAATCCAAAATGTCTGAACCAAACTATAGTGGACTCCTAACACAAGCAGTCAGGAACCATGAACAAAAAAATAACACAACTGGTAGCGGTGAACTGAGCACTCTGGGTGATTTTTTTAAAAAAAATCAGGTTCTGCTGGACTGCCAAAGCAGGGAGATTAACCTATGGGGTACAACAAGGGTTTAGCTGACCATATGAATTTATTTGGCAATTCTACATGAATAACATAAGTCACTGGTGGTAAAAATACGTTCTGAGCCAACTCCTTTTTTGTTTTCTGCTACAATTCATTAAATAATGCCATAAATCAGTGTGAAAAATCTGAAGGCATCTGATTGATGTTTAAAGAAAGAAAAGTTTCCAAACTCTGTTCAGAAAGTAGGGGAAGCTAAGGGTACTTGTGTGAAGTAATAGTTAGCTTTTGTCAAGTGCTTTCTGTCAAAAGATTTACAATTTCCCAGAAGAAATGGAGCCAGGGAAATGAAGTGTGCCAGATGTCTCAGTCACTGAGTGACAAAATCAAAGCCACTCTTAGCATGTAATACCTGAGAGCAGGACTGCAGATGATTATAAATACATGGATAAGTTGTCAAAATGATCTTTTGACTACCACACTTGACTATTCAAGCATATTCTGTTATTAATTCTCTAGAAACCAGTAATTAAATGGATTCTTCTTTACTACTCCTTCAAGGTGTTCCAGTTTTTAAAGCACCCTTGCCTTCCTGAGGTGCCTGTGGATGACACTTTGGTCTGCCCAGCAGAAGTCTGAATGCTGACAAGGGTTCATGTTTTGGGAGACAGCTCCAGCCACGGGGGGTGTGCACTGAAAACCTTTCCAGATGAATTTGTGTTGCAGTGAGGAATGAACACGTTCCCAGAGTTCCTCTGCATGGCAGCAACCAAAAGATCAGTTTTTCCTGATCTTTTGTGTGAAGCACAGAGAGCCAGGTACAAACCACAGCATTTTGAGTGCCTCCACCAGGTGACAGCGAGGGTAAGAGGAAGAGGAGTTACTGGTGCAAAGCTTCCTCAGTGTCTGCAGCTCCATGGCCCAAAAGAAGGGATTTGAGGTTACCTTCCTGCTCCCTTCCCCTCTGAGGTTTGCAAACTCTTAAACTGTGGGGGTTCTGATGCTTTAATAATGTTCTCTGTCAGATTTCTTTCTGGAGGGCATCACTGCGTCTCTTCGGTTTTCTCTGAGCTGATTGCAGTTCTCTGTGACAGAAACTTCCTTTTGTGCTCTCTGGGCACCCCAGCATCTGGTCTGCAAGAAGAGTCCCAGGCATGTGGCTCTATGGACAGGGAAAAACAACTGCAGGGAGGCTGGATTGAATAAAGATCCAGCCACTGCCCACGGGCTGGAAGCTTGGCTGACACCCTGGGTGAGGAATGTGGGCTCCTGCTCAGCACACAGGGGATGGAGGCACCACTCCTCAGCACTCCTGAGAGGCAGGACACACTGGGAAGGTGAGGGGAAGGTCTGTGAAATGCTGCTCTTAATTCAAACAGACCTTTGAAAGGTTCTTTCCAGCCTTCCAGAGGAGGAAGGAGATCCACTGGGGGGGATGGGTGGAACAGATTCTGGGTGCAGGTAAAAACTGAGCAGCTCCTGAGAGCTCCACCAGCAGAAATCAGTTCCCACCCAACCTCTGCATCCCTTCACCTTCTCTGCACTGCTCTGCTCCTTCACAAAAATATTATTGCATTGAAAGCAGAACAAGGCAGGGGACAGAAGTACCTTGGCTCCAGCACAGAAAAGACAGATTTGCTCTACAAGCTTTGTCACCTGGAAAAATTTGCAGTTTTCTTCGATAACAAATAACACATGGAGCAACAGGAAATCTGCCAAGCATGGCAGAGGCTGTAAGTCACCACTAACAGGGACACTTCATCAGTGGCAAGTCGTGAAGAGAAGGAAACCACAACCACTGTGGCCCCACTGCTGAGAAATCAAGGCTTGAGAGACATCAAGAACCCACATAATTCATAAAGATTGAGAGCAATGTGTTAAAGCCAGCAACAAGTGAAGTGATTAAGTCCAGATTATTCTAATGCAGGCCCCTAGAGAGCCTGAACAAAGCACTCAGCCTTCTCTGCCCTGTTTTGGAGTCATGCTCCCAGGGCTTGTCAGTCCATCACTGATGCCACCAGAGCTGGGCTTGCTTTGCAGAGAGTGAGGAGCACTGGACAGCAGATGGGTGGGAAAGCAGCTTGTGAAATGGAGGAGCAAAAGGCAATCCAGCACTGGCAAACTGGGAATTTCTTGACTCTTTGAGTGATTACTGGGGCTTAGAACAGCATTGGTACCAGGATGGAGTTGCTGCATTGACCCATTCAGAGAGAGTCACCAGAGAGTTCTTTCAGTTGGAAAGAACTGGAAGTTCATAATTACTTTGGCTTTGTCCAGAAGTATAATGTATTTAATTCTTTCCCAGTGCTGGACCAGGCAGTCAGTAATTACACTAATAGTGTTATCTCCCTTATTAAAGCATGTCTTATCTGAGTAATATTGCTAATTTATATGCATCTGGTATAATTTGAGCTTTCAGGACTTTTTATGATCATATATATGGTTTTGTCTTTCTTTTGATTCTTCCTGACTCCTCAGACATAATGTCTTCTTTGGTTGACAAAATGCCATTTCTATCTCTAGGTTTAAACTGGTTTTTAGCAACAAGGGTAAGCTTCAATTCTAGCAGGAGTGTGAGTCTGACCCAAGAGTTCTGGCCCTCACCTCATCTCTGCTAGCAAGGCTGAGGCTGCTCCAGGTGTAAAATATCCTCACGTGGTGCTCCCAATATTCCACTTCAGGCATGCAGGCAAACAGTGGTTTTCATCTAAGCTGTTCCAAGTTTGCTTGGAATCTTAATATACCTTAGATTATTTTTTAAACAAAGGAACTGTTGTGACAGCTTGTACTAAGCTATCTACAAAAAGCTGTTTCTCTTTCTCTTGATTTTGCACTTGAATTTTCTTGTTGTGCTGCTTTGTGACACGTTTGGGTTTAATGATGACACCATGAACTTGTCACCTTTTATCCAAGAATTTTTTCTTTGTAGCTTTTTGAGTGCATTTGCTGATCTGTGAGATTGAAATTTAAATTACTTCAATGCCTTTTATAACCCTTGTAAGTATGAATTATATTTCTTAATTATCTTTTCCAGTATTTAGGCATTTCACAGATTGGGAACCAGATTTTTCAAAAAGATAGCCTTGATTATACAATACACTTGGTGTTTCTTTCTCCGTAGGAATTTAATTTTTATTGAAGTCATTAAAACTAATAATTTTTGGCTGGAAAAGCTACACTTGGGCCTCTCAGAAAAGCAAGACCCCTGTCTCCAGGGAATTACAGATCACATCTCATTTGTCTGTTGTCCCATGGGCTCTGGCCACCCTTTGGGTGCCAGGGGACATTGGCACACCCTAATCCCAGCACCTTTTATTTGAAGTTATTACTTAAATAATTTTAAACAATGTAAACATTTGTAAACAATGATTGTATCCATTAAAAAATCCTCTTAATCTGCCTGATTCTCTCCAGGAGTGGAGCTGTGTAGTAAAAATGCTGTAACACATCCCCACTCCCATGGCAGCCTGCTCGCTCTGGCCTGATTATTCTTTACATACAGCTTTTAGAGCAATGTGCTACTCCAGCGAGTATCTCCAGTTCTCAAGTGAGATCTGTCTTTTACTGTGAGAATTTAGATAAACATTCCCTGTGTAATGAAATACCCACAGTTTTCACTGGAGCAAAAGGAGAGCATTTAGCCATAATTGTGCTGTACTCTGGGCCATGTGTGAGATCCTGATTCAGTTCGGAGTGTGAATTAAAGTGGAATCTTTTTGCTTTAAAAAGAATTGACCCAAATTCCAGATCATTCCTTGGGAATGCCCCCATTCCCTCCCACCCCATTCACCATGAAAAATAGTAAAGTCAGAGTTTCATCCTGCTGAAGGGAAGAAGAATGGAAATGTTTAGGATCAGAGGAAAATTAAAGGATTTGAAGCCAGAGAAGGGGGACATTTCCCATCAGCTCAACAGAAAATTCTGATAGAAACTGCTGAAGTAAAAAATGTAAGGGACCTTTGGGGCAGCCGAGACCAGCAATCAGAGGAAGGGCAGCAAGTGCAGCACCACAGATCTGAGGGGTTTCCAGAATTTCTAATCCCTTCTTTGTGCAAACTGTTTGAATGAAAAACCTCCCTGGAGGCCTCAGGGACAGCTCTGCAGGAGCCTCACCCTCGTGCAGCAGGGAGCAGGACCCAGCCTGGCACTGCCACAGCCCTGGGGACATCCTGGAGAGCTGCCCCTGCCTGGGGGGCTCTGCTGAGCTCCAGCCCCCGCGGCTCCAGAAGGGAAATGACATTTGCTTCACTTGCTCACTGCTCAGGAAGCCCTGGGGACTTGACCCCAGGCACCCTGAGGCTCAGAACATCCTTCCTCTGCAGATACTGGGCTCCAAACCTGGTGCCAGAGACAGGGAAGACAGCAACATTCCATCTTCTTCTGTAAAAAACAGGAAAAGTGGGCTTCCCTGTGGTGCTGTACCATGGGTTTCTTGTCCCGAGGGCAGGAATTAGCTTCTCTGTGTCTGACTTTGCCTCTTGTGCAATTTTAAATCCTGGGAAGGCTGAGTTACATCTCTAGAGAAAGGAATAATAAAAATGGAGGTTTACTTTTAACAGACAGCAGTAGTTTCACTTTTCCTGGGATGCTGATAGCCTGTCAGTGGAAAATGTAGGCTTGGACAGTCTGGGTATGATTTATCTTCCTATGAAACCTGGCAGGAATTTCCCAAACACTTCTAATTCACGATAACACATCTTTTATTTCACTTCCTTCCATTGTTAGACAGAAAACATCACCTGATGAGTGGCCACAAAACACAGCATGAAAAGGTCTCCAACTCAACTTTTACTATGCACAAGTGAAAACAACAAGAGTTTTATGAGTTGGCCCGTGCTGGAAATATTCATTTTATGTGTGTTCCTCAAAGAAATGGCACTAAAGCCACCACCTTCAGCCATGAAAGGCACCCTTCTTAGT
Source organism: Urocynchramus pylzowi (assembly GCA_013397555.1). Lineage (NCBI taxonomy): Eukaryota > Metazoa > Chordata > Aves > Passeriformes > Fringillidae > Urocynchramus > Urocynchramus pylzowi. Next base: position 95,043 of record VZRH01000845.1, read on the forward strand.
GCTCTCCAGGATCAGCAATCACCAAGTTTGTCTCTCAGCTCTGACAGCTAAAAGGTTTTAAACAAGAGAATAATAAACATTGAAGAATTAATTAGTCTGTTTTAATTAATTACTGAGAACAGCTGTATTGAAAAAATACATAAAAAGCAACAACCAAGTATCTGAATCCCAGCATTTTAATTGCCACAGGAAGGATTATAATGACCCAGAAACTCTATATTTTTGAGGACAGAGCAGGAGGGTATTCTTAAAAAGCAGTTTCCATCTGCTGTGTGGTGGTAGTTGCTGCAGACTGCACAAAAAGGCCTCAAACACCAACTCACTAACCAACCAAAGAATACAAGGTAATCTATATAAATGAAAAGAAATTCAGTGATGCCTCATTCATTCCAACTTCTTGGGTGTAACAAAAGTTTCCCCACATTTGCAGAGCTCAAATCCTATTTTATTTTTTTTACTTACTTTCAGCCCAGCATAAAAGCTGGGATGATACAAGAAAATAAAATGCACAAGCGACGTGGGAGACAGGCATTCCCTGAGGTAACATTTGGAGATTCTGGCTGGAGTGGGCTGCAGGACCAGGGTGTGTCAGTATCTTAGCAAAGGAAGTTGGTTTTGGCAGCAGCTGTTTGACTCTGAGGAGGTCAATGATGATATTCTGCTCTTGAATAAAAAAAATATACAGAACCAGCAGGTCGAATTAGAGTATTTCTGTTAAAAGGAAGGTTATGGAAATATTCCTGTTGCAGCATTTCCAGTGGCCATCTCTGCAGGGAGGAAGCAAGGCTGGTTCAGAGTGCATGGAAAGAGGAGCTGAGAAACCCAGAGCAGCTCCACAGCCTGCCTGGGATCCATTAACAGAAACATGAGTCCAGTCACTGAGCCCTGTCTCAGGCAAAGCTCTGCCTGCAGCCACAGAACTTGGTAAAAATGGGAAATTGTAATGCCAGGTCTAATAGTGCTTGTTATATTATCTACTACATTAAATCCCTGACAGATATTTAATGGGATTAAATCTGTCTTCTGCTCTAGATTTATACAGCACTGCCAGGGCGTAAACTTTATTAAAGCTCGTATAACAGATATTTGAATCCTAACTAGGAAGTCTCATTTCCCAACATCACATCAGTTTCAGCTTCTCTATTTTATCCCTGTTCAGTCATCACTTCCCATGAATTTATGTTTTTCCTCACTTCCCTTAGCTTTAGCTACTTCTCAGGTACTTGTTTCAGCAGCCCTGTGCTCAGGTTCCAGCCCCAAGCTCTGAGTACAGGACTCACTCTGTGCCCAGCAAGGAGCTGGTTTTCTTCTGTAACTGTTGAAATCAATGAGACCTGACAGATTCAGTGCAAAAGGGAACTACTGTGTTTCTTAGGATTATATTAATGGAACACAGGACTCTGTGTATGAGTTTATGGGTAAGTGCAAACAGATTTTCCTGTAAAGTTCAGAAATAAGAAGGAAAACTTATCTCCACTTCCTTTAGTCAGCAACATCTAGCATCAATTCATGAAAAGACACGAACTTCCCTTCTCTCTGTTTCATTCTACTGAATTAATAGATGCACCTCTTATGATTTTTGCCTGAATGCAAACAGGCAAGGTGCTTTCCCTCCCCTGGGCCACGCTGGAACCCAACATTCTCTGCAGGTACATTGTGATTGTGTGGCTCCTTGCAAACAGCTGTTCCCTCCTCTGCCCGTGGTGCCTCTAGCCAGGAAGGAAGCACTGAGCTTGTGTTCAGGAGCTGGATGTAAATATTCAACAGATGCTTCAGCACTCCGGAGCCAAACTCGCAGTTGTGCACCACTGGAACAAACATGCCTGGGAAAATCGATGCATAATTAATTGATTTGCTCACTCAAAACTTCAGTGCTGATTGCAACAGCCCCCAGTTATGCAGATTTTTTTGCTGCCAGCTGTGGCTTAAATGAAATTAGTTTGGCCCACGTGAATATATATTATTTACAGTCAGGTCAGGTGCTGTGCTGTGGATTCATCTCCTGCAAACCCCTCATTCATTATCTGTGCACTCTGGACTGAAGGGAAGTTTTTCCCTCTTCTGGTGAATTTTTCTTTCTTTCACCCAGCCCGCTCTCAGCTCCTTTTATCTTCCAGTTTCATCCTTGCCTTTAGATAAATTTTTGCTGTTACTCCTTCAGTGAGTTACAGAGATGTAAAAGCACAGTAGAAACTCATTGATGACCCTGAGATGTGACCATATAGGAACTCACTCTGTAACCACTAAATAATCCCAATAACAACATGTATCAACATATGGCAATAGAAATGTGACATTGCCATTTTTTTCCATGGTTCACAGCATCTTTTTTTTAATTTTTTTTTTTTTTTTTAATTTAAGTGCAGAGCATAAGCTTCAAACATACCAGGCTGCACAACATTTGCACTAATGTTGCCAAGCTACCCTCTAAAATATTTTATGAACCATGAGAACATTTTAATCTGTTGGCGTTTCCTTAATTAAGACAGTTTTACTGCTGCCTGAAACAGAGGTGTTACATTAGCTGAGGATCTCTGCACTGGGTAAATTGTGGCATCTGTCTTCTAAATAGAAGTTTGCATTACGCATTGAGGAATGAACTGGTGTGCATTTAATTCAAATGGATGATCAGAGTTTTTTGAAAATTAATATCTACCTTTCTAGGAGATTTCCATTATGTTAAATTACGTTTTTAAAAGCCCATTGCATGAGTAATGTTAGTGCATATCAGTTCATAACATTAGCATTTCCTGCCACAATGGAGCCCTTGAAAACGTCCACTGAGAAAACACGGATTGTTTAAGATTTACTGCTTTGTTGAAATTCTAGGAAATGCTGCTCAGGTGGAAATATTTTTTACCTTGCTGTGTCAAACTGCACAATACAACAAATTCATTTGCTGCAATTGTATATACCAGTGGTGAGTTAGGTCAAATTATTCATACATATCACACATATTAAATGGAATGACTTTCAGAATCTTGCATTTTCCCCTAATAAAACACATAAATATTACACATTCCCACCCTAAGACATTTACTGCTTACAACAGGTAGAGGAACTATTCTGCAGAAAGCCACGGTTTCATGCTTTTAAAAAGGTGTAAGAGCTCTTATATGGGTGATTTTTAAAATAAGAATGAAGAGGTGATTTCCAATCCCTTGGAATTGCTATGGATATAGCAGTGTACCCATACAGCAGATACTGGGGCTGAGGAAGGGTCAGCTTTGGAACTATTTATAGCAGAACTGAGGTCTCAGCTGAAAGACAGCTTATAAAGCCCAATAATTGGTGATTTCAACCCTGACAAAAGTGTGTGTGTGTGCCTTGGAGCAGCTCCTGCAGGACAGGATCAGCAGGGACGTGGCCAAAATGCTGTGTTAAAAACCAGTGGTTTCACCACAGAAAGGGTCAGCGCTGTTCTGTGAGGGCTTGGAGGTTTTCAAATGCTGAGGACAAGCAGAGGCAGCAGAAGGGAAAGTCCTGAGCCTTTAACCAGTGCCACTCCAGAGGGAATGGGTGTGTCCCTGAGAGCAGCACAGAGAGCTGGACACAGCTGCACACCTGGGCTGCTCCCTCAGGGCTCCAGGAGGAGGCTCCTGGCTGCCCTGCTCCCAGGAAAGGCCCATGAGGGGGGTGCAGCCAGGCAATTCTCTCTCCACAGGAACAGTTTAATGTCTCAGGGATCTCGTAGGATGGATGTCAGGCCTGAAGCTCTGGATTCTCACCGAGGGAAATCTTTCAAAATTTTCAAGTTTTCAAAAACTTTCAAGGGAAAGCCTCAGTGGCTTAAGTTGTTTAAAATGCTGGAATTTCCTTGTCCTTTTATACCTTGTTCTTTTCTCTGGCATGGGGATTTCACCACCCTGCCTGCCCTATCCCTCAATGTTAGTGCTGGTGCTCATTGTCCATAGGCATTCTCATCAGGGCTGTGCAAATCCTGTATTTCCTGCAGCATTACGGCTTTTTCAGCTTTCCCAGCTCAGAAAATCAGCGCAAGATTGCACATAAATTATGGCTTTACCTCATTTTGGGAATGGGCCAAACCCACAAATGAGTGGATGTGGCACTTCATTGTGAGATTTAGTGGTCATGGAATACCCAGTCCAAGGTTGGACATGATGATCTTGGAGGTCCTTTCCAGCCTTACTGACCCCATGATTCCGTGATTGGGATCTGAGTGGGGGAAGCTGGAGCACCAAGAGAGGCAAGGCTGGGTGGGTGCAGGAGCAGCACTTGGGATGGCTTCCAGTGCCACCTCCCCACTCCCTCCCTGCCCCAGGCATGTTTCCAGCAGTGGGATGTTGCCCTTGGAGCAGCCTGCTGGCCCTGCCAGGTGCCCAGGGATGGGGAGTTGAGCTGAGAGGGCTGGAGGATTTTCTGTCCCAGGTACCCCACAGGCAGACCCTCCCCAGCCCCAGTCCCAGCCCCAGCCCTGCTGGTGACTCACCTGACAGTACCTGTTGGCACTGACGTGTGTGAGTGATTCAGCTCAGTGTGCCCTCCTCCCTCTCACTTATCACTGCATTGAAATTGGACATTCTGCATGTGGAAATTACAGGTTCCTGCCTCTGAGGGTGATTCACAGAACAACACAACAGGCACTTGTTGAGGCATCCAGAGATGACTTCATCCCTCGCTGTTGTTTCAGCAACTGAAAGAGGCTTTATCTAGGATGGGTTTCTGATCCTTTACATCGATTATCTTTTATCCTTTACATCACGCTTGTCCATGATCACCCTTTTGTGATTGTTTTGAATCCATAAAAGCATGGGACTAAGAAACAGTTTGCACCTTCAGTTTTCCAGCAAATGCTGGAGGTCACTTCTATTTCGTTTGATGTTCTTGGGCCAGACACAAATGCTCTGGGCCACCTTTGCTTTGCACCATGGTGTGGAAAGCTGGAAGTTAGAATCACCTAGGGCTGGGGTCAGGCACACAGACTGGGATACAACTGCACATTGTCTTGAGCAGCCAGGAACAGAACCCGGGGTGGGCATGGCTGGAAGGGCTTCCCTGGTCCCTCAGTGACAAACTGCTGGGGTGGGGTGAATCTCTGGTGTGGCACAGAGGCTGCACGTGTTGGGTCAGCCCTGGGAACTCAGGTGGCTTCAGAGGACCAAGCCCATGGCTGTCACCCCTGTGCAGGGCAGGGACAGACACAGGGCAGGTGACACAGCTTGGTGTGACACAGCTTGGTGTGACACCAGCAGCCACCCTGCCTGAGAGAAAGCTGCTTGATGAAATACACTGAATGCTGGCTCGGCAGACTGAAATGTTTCCAGCCAGAATAGGACATTTTCAATCCAAAATGGGGTTATTGTCTCAATGGGGCGTTATTTAGAGACCCAAAGTGCTTTGCTGGGATGATTTCAGGGGGGTTTGTGTATCAAGGGAGTTCTCACAGGACTGAGGCAGCTCCTCTGGAGAGCTGCAACCCAACACCAAACACTGCTCCTTAGTCAGCAACTCTGCCTCGAGAACTGACTTCCAGAGAAAGCAAATCCTCCTGATTATCCAGTGCTCTCCTCCTGAAGGGATCTGGGAACAGATAAAAGGCTGCCACACAGCATCTGTGTGCCCCAGCCTGAGCACCCCCTCGTGCTAAGAAAAGAACATGGAACTTGTGTCTGAGATCCATCTCAGGGATACCACCCCAAATTTACAAGGCTGCAGGAAACTCTACTGCCAGATATGCACAGACACAGCCCAAAACACCCCAGGAAAACATTCCCAGGGAAAAAAAAGTCTTACATTTACCTCGAGAGGCTGAATGTCACATAGTTCTCCCAAAGGATTTTTCACCTTTTCACAATTGTAATAGCAATTATGGTTCAAGCATGAAATTTATTAAAGGATTGGCTCCAAACCCTGAAGGTTTAGGGTATCTGTAAAAAGCTGTGGGTACCAAATGAGCCTCTCTACAGCACTGAGCAGTGCAATGCAATCCTGGGTGTTTTCCCTTTAGTAAGGAAAAGATGTTCCTCCCTGCAAGAAGGCATTGAGAAGTCCATCAGCAAAAATCCCTGAATGGGGACAGCTCAGGGACAGGGACAGGAAGGGAAACAATTTTAATTTTTAATATAAAATAGACAATTAATACATTCCAATATCTGTACTGACATTCATCTTGGGATGACAGCCATGGAAGAAGTTATACTTTCCCTCCAAGTTTGTGGGAATTTTTCCAACCTGGACTGTGTTACAGCACATATCTCCTTAAGAGAAGTGCAGGGTTAGACCCCTTTGCATTCTGCTGGAAATGTACCCCTGGATCGTTCCCTAGCAGGTTTTGTGCAGATTCAATGTGCTGCTGCCACCAGATGGCCCTTGTGGTGGATTCTGTTGGGAAAATCAGCGCAGGAGCTCTCCAAGGCAGAGCATTAAAATCAATTTAAAGGCAGAACACTGTTTACAAACAAGGATTTTGCATAACAAGGGCCTGCATTCTTTGCCAGTCGGATTCTGTGGGAGCTGATATGCAGTGTTTCACCAAGCAGCACATTCCCTGTCATCAGCTGAGAAGGAATGCTATGGGTGTGCAGACCTTGTCAAGAATTCTTCCTAATTTTGCACCAAACAGAGCAAGATGAAGAGCAGAGTGTCTGAATTACAGTTTTACTGACCTTGAGTTCACGAGATTCTGTAACTGCTCTGAAGTGCAACCTTGATGAATAATGTCATCAGCACCTTTCTGATGCAAAATAGAAGGGAAAATTAAGAATAAAAACAAGGGGGGAAGAGGAAAGGGGAGAAGTGAAAGAAGAAGGAAGGGAAGAGGGAGGGGGGAGAGGGGCAGAAAGGAAGGAAAAAGAAAAAATAAAGGAGAAAAAAAAAATCTCTTGTTGGCTTACAGCTGTGGTTGCAGCAAGCAGAATGAGGCTTTGTCAGCTTCACTTCTGATTTTGAATATGACAGAGATACATCCCTTTTTTCAGGAGCTCTCTGAAATGGGAATGAGCAGCTAGGCAAAGGCCTGTGTGATTTCCTGAGCTCTGCTTTTGCTTTGGAGCCTGTTTGCTTTGGGTAAATGCTCCATGCTTGCCCTTGTAGCAAGTGTGGCAAAGGCAGTGGCAGAAATTCTGGGAGATTAAAGGGGGAAAAAAACAACAGACAACAACAGAAGCCAAAAAGGAATGAGTTGAAACCTGCTCCCAGTCGTGGCTGCACCTTTTTGAAAGCCCTTTTTGTTTCCAGGGATGTGTTTATTTCATTCTACATCAGAAATTCCTCGAGATCTATTTAAACTGTCAGCTTATAGCCAGCATCAAACACAGCAATGACACAGGGATGACTTTTTGACAGCCAGTTTTTGAAAAAATGTAGCTGCAAAGTGAATTTTTTTCAATGGGAAAGTCTTTCCAGGCCACACATTGAAGTAATGGCAGAACTGTGTTCCTCAACAGATCTGAGTAATACAAACACAATTACGAGATCTTCTCTTTACGTTCCTTTTTGGAAAATATCTTTTTCAGGAGAAAGGCAGAGCCAAACATTAATAATGCATCTTTTTCCTGTAGTAACTCAGCAAGTAAATGTACAGTGAGAGACTTTTAAATGCAGGATCACTGACAGTCAAAACCAAGTTCCCAGTTCCCAGCCCTGCCATAGAATTCCTCAAAGACAGGTTTCAGGATCACTCACCCCAAAGTATTTGATTAGTGCCACTTGTGTGCTTCAGTGAAGAACTACTCACATGAATTAATTCAAGATACAGAGGATACTTCTTGATTACATGGGGCAGTGGAGCACAGAGCTCAGTACACTAGAAGGCTTTATATGGGGATCAGGATTAGCTTTTCCATGTGGGAATGGATCAGATTTAACATGTAATTTAAACTGCACCTTCTCTGCTAAGAAGGCATTTCTGAAGATAGAAATTCACTTTGTTGTCCACACAGAGAAAATAAAGTGTCTTGAGCAGCTCGAGGATCAAAACTCTTACGAAGAAAACGGAATCAATACCCATTCAGAAGAGTGAGGCAGCGGTTTTAAAAGCTAAGGCACTTCTTCAGCCCAAGCCCTCCCTTTTGGGGTAGAGCCCTGGAGTGTCACAAACACAGAGGGCCCCACACATGAAGGGAGGAATCTCCCACAGGTCAGATCCTGCCAATTTTGCTGAGGTTTGGCCCTGGCTGAGCACACAGATGGAGCCTATTTCCTTTTTCCCTGAAAATGGGTCCTTATAAACTTTTGCTGCCCTGGATTTTGCAGACATACATTTCTGCCTGACTTGGGTAGAGGACAGTCCCAAGGAGCCTCAGTGACACCCAGGCCCTGCATTTCCGTGCACTCCTCCCACCGCGTGCGGCCTCTCAGGGATCCTCTCCAAGGCTGCCAGGGCAGCACAAACCTCACAGATCCAGCAGCCGAGGAGCACAGCACTTTATCTTTGTGAGGCTGCTGTTTCTTGGGGAGACTCCTGGAGTGAGTTCCCACAGAGAGCTCCCTCCCTCCCTCAGAGAGCTCCCTCCCTCAGAGAACTCCCTCCCTCAGAGAGCTCCTTCCCTCAGAGAGCTCCTTCCCTCAGAGAGCTCCCTCCCTCCCTCCCTCAGAAAGCTGGGCCTCAGGAGAACCCTCAGCCATTTGTCACCAGCTCCCAGTTAGCCCATCCCGTGTTTTTAACAAGTCTAAAACCTCCATCCCTGCCGAGGGACTGGGAATAAGCTGCATTTGTCATTTGTACTAAGGACTTGTTTGATCTGGAGTTTCTCCTTGTGTTCTAAGGGCCTGCCCAAGGGGAAGGCTCTAAAGAGCTGATTAACACTTTGCTGCTCTCAGGGCTGGTTCAGATCATTATTCTCCTCTGGATAAATGACACAGATTAATTCTGACAAAGGAACACGCACAAAGAGACTTATGAAAAATGTAGCTCCTTCTTTCTGTGCTGCACTTCCAGAACTTACATCTCCATCTGTTCTTTGTAGCAGCAGCATTTTCCCTTTTTACTTTTCCTTTCGAGTAGAATTCCAATTCATCTTTAGAGTGAATCAAGTTGCTTTTGCCTGCAGCTACTGATTGGCAGGGTCAGTTCTGGAAGATCCTCTGTCTTAGAAAAGCTGTTCCCTCTGCCAGTCTGTAATCCCCCACCAAAGTGTTCGCTGAGCACTTTGCTGCCACGCTGCTTTGTCGTTCCCTGTAACATATTTTCAGGCTGTGAAAGAGCCTCCTCTTGAGAGAACCCCAAAGCTTCCAAAAGCAAGTACTGGGTTATTTTGGTTTTTTTTGGGTTTTTTTTTAGCATTTCAACTGGAAAAGCTTCCAGAAGTTACTGCATTTCTAAAGAGAGTGGGATCAATGCTTTTCAGGAGTTCTGATCCAAGTGAAACCTCGACTCACAGCAAGAGCTCTGTTTGTATGACCAACCACCCAGAGGCTGGGGCTGCACCACGTCCATGTGAGCATTTTAATTGTGAGATTTTAATAGTAACAGGAAATGTGCAACAAAAGCTACATACTCCATAAGGCCAGCATCCCCTTGGGCTGGATTCCCCCACTGTTCACAGCGTTTCACTGCCCTTGCTTATGCAAGACCAGAAAAAAGGCAATATTTGGCAATCAGAAGGTGCCAGATCCATTTTTCCACGTAAGCTTGGACAGAAATAACCATGTTACCCTTCAACCTTCCCCAACTGAGCAGAGCTTAACTCCTGGCTCTGGGGCTCCCCAAGGCAGCTGCAGCACCAGGGAGGGAGGGAGGCTGGAGCTGCACACACCAGGTCAGCTCTAAAGGACTGGCTGAGGCTCCCAGGCTGAAATTGTAAATACAGACTGTTCCTAATGATCCAGCCCAGCAGCAGCACCTCCCATCCCCTCCGTGTGCCTCCCAGCAGCATGAAAGAGAAGGGATAAAAAAGGGATAAGGAAAGGTTGAGCCTGCCTGACCTCAGCGTTTTCTTGTTCAGCTTTTCATTTCCTGATTTGGAATCTTTACCTAAGACACCTTGAGGTTTAGTGCTGTTTCTTTGGGCAAGAAGCAATTGGAATTGATTTGTCCATTTTGTGATGTGCTTTTCTTTTTTGGAAAAGGATAGAAGAGTTTCCAGTCTGAATTTGCAAATCTATTTTTAAGCCTTGCTGCAAATAAAATGAAAGAACTTAAATTTCCCTCAGCTGTTGTCAGCGATAAAGCTGGGGGGTGATTTTTTTCCTCCTTTTGTACAAATGAAATGTTATTGCTCCTTCTCTTCACACGTGTATATTTATATATAGAGTGATATATTATGGGTTTCTCTCAAGAACAAAAGGATATGGTGGAAATCTGAACAACTGCAGACTGATAAAATACAGTGAGTCAGTGCAAACCTGGGCTGCTCTAATTGCACTGGTACAAATATACCTTAATGACCACAGGATCAAAAAATATACCCCTTTAATCATTGCACAACTTTATTAGCTCATGTCCTGTTTTAGTTAATGACTGCCTGAATTAACATTGCCCTTTTCTACCTGCTATGATACACTGAAATGTTGTATTTTTGTGTGCTGATCTCGTCAGCAGATAGTGCAGCTGTCCTGGGGGTGCTGCACAATTGGAAAAAGCAGGTGAAATGCTCCACATCACCACTGAAACCATAGGAATAAATCCAGCAAAAGGTGGTCTAGGTACAGGAAAGGTGGGGAACCCAAGCCTGCAGAATTTATAGGCTGCTGCAATTCACATGAAATGAGTAAAATAGGATATTTTTCTTTCAAGTTTTGTTGATGACAAAGACATACACAGTATGGTGTGCCCTGCTTTCAAACTGTGATTTTATCCATGGGGTTCAGATGGAATGAACAGGATACATACTGGAATCATGATTAGATACTGATTTTTCAGGATGTCTCACCTTTTTTTTCTTTTTTCTTTTTTTTTTTTTTTTTTTTATTTTAAACTGGAGAATTGATATCTCGTTAAGCTTGTTTGTAGACATTCTGAGTTGGAATANGGATTTCTCCCCTTTTTTTTTTTTTTTCTTTTTTTTTTTTTTTTTTTAATTTAAACTTCTCTTGGAAGGCAGAATTATTTTCCTAATGTAAAAAATATTACTGTGCCATCCAAGTGACTTTCTGTTCCTGGCACTCTTGGAAGCAACATGCCAGTTACAGATGTGAAAAGAGAACAAGAAATTAATGATAAAATCCTTGGTTTTCACCAGTGGAGGTGTCCCACTTAAAATGCCAGTGGCAGAACTTGGACAACGCTCTCAGGGATGCACAGGGTGGGATTGTTGGAGAGTCTGTGCAGAGCCAGGACTGAGTTGTGGCTCCCTCCCAGCTCAGGAGATTCTCTGAAATATCCTATGATTCTATGAAAATAAATCTGTATTTCTGAAGACTTTGTACTTTATCACAGTTGCTTAGTCTGACCTTTCTCTAATTTCTGTTCCCATGGATGTTTAAAAAAGAACAGAATATGATCTGATTTTCATGTTTCCTCATAATCTTATTCTGAAAAGCAGCCTTTGCTGAAATTTGCCAAGATAATTCAGTCCAAGCATGGATATGGTAAGCATGGAAAAACTGACTCTGACCAATTAAAGCACAGAAAAATATTCAAATGGAAATGTACAGAATCAAAACGGAATAAAACATCTTAAAATGGAAAATAGTGGGCAACTTTGTCTCTGGCAGCCTAGGTAATGAATCATTTAAATGATGTTTTAAAACGAAACCCAACAAAAGACACATGAAAAACTGACAGATTTCCATGAGCAAGTTTGCTTATCAAGCTTTTGTTCAGAAGTGACTCGATGAAAACTCTGGTTTGGGTTTTTATTTTCTACTGAAAGGGCTGCTCTTTGATATTTTATTGCTTTATAAGCTCACACACTCTGCCATGAAATCATGGAACCACAAGGAGTGGGGACGAGACAAGGAATCAGCTATTTTAGCAATGTTACTCCTTGCTTTCAGGGAGTTTCTGAAGCTGTATTTTGGGAGGGGTTTATTTGTTTCCTTTCCTCTTCCAGGATTCAGCTTCCTACCCTGATGCCAAGGTTGTGGTTTTTGTCCCTGTGTTTAGCACCTTTATGAGATGGGAAGAGTTTTCTTCTGGCATTTTTCTGCTCTTGCCCCAGGTACTTGGTACCACAGCAAGAATTCTTCTCCTTCAGTCACAGTTTATTCCACAATTTAAAATATGATGTGTTAATAAAAGGTGTCCTTGATTCCAACTCTGGTTTGGCTTCAATCTCAGCTCAAGCACCAAGAAAAAATTTTTCTGCACCATTTATAAAATAACTTCTTCAATTAACGCCGTACTCCAAATTTCATTACATTTATTGCTAAATTAGAGTTATAAGTTCCATTTAGTCCCTTTGATAAAATTACTTCCCAATTTCACAGCAGAATTCATTCTGTTCTTGTTTGATTTCCCTCTGGAGAGCCCCAGAGCCCAGAGTATCAGCCAGGTCCTGGTGAGCCCTGCCTTGGTGCCAGTGCCACCCTGTCACTTGCCACTCCCCAGGGACAGCTGGGAGCCACTCCAGCACACCCGTTCCTTTAAAACCCAGCTCTGAGTTTTTCTCTTTCCCCAAAGAAGCAAAGCATTCCTTGCTAATTTGTCCCTTTTGTATTAGGGATATATTGATATAGTTATTATTTATCCCTGCGAAATGATCACTTTTATGTTTGAGTTACTTGATACCTTACATTAACAGTGCTTTTTATTTTCCAGGCACAAGGACACAGTCCTTTCCCAAGGACTTTGCACAAGAGGACACATTTGGTTTTTGCCTGCTAACATTCCCTGATATCACTTACCAAAACAAGATATGGAAGCAGAAATCACAGAAACCAACAAAAGCACAAAGGAAATCTTTTATCAAAGGCTCATTAGAATGAAGGCTTGGTTAAAGCTGCGTCCTGAGATGGATTAGTTCTGGACCACACTCTGCAGGCAAACCTCCAGATTCAGCTACAGAACCTGGAGGAGCCAATTTATAATTTCTTTCATAAATCAAAAGGCAATTCCTACAAACAGTAATGATCAGTCCACTCAGGATCAGACTTAGAAAATTAAAATTGAACTTTCTACTGCCTTGTGGAGATACCTTAAAATATGGCCTGTAATTTTACCATGCTTAGCTTGGGATATTTCAAATGCTTTAGGAGCTGGTCAGGGTAAGAACAGAATAATTCTCCAAGTGCCATCCAAGCCAGACAGGCACTGTGGGGTGGAGCAAGCCAGGAGGCTCCTGAGAGTGGGCCAGGTATTCTCCCTTTTTGCAGGAGGGCTTGAGGTACATAGATCAAGCCTAAATGCATTCCATTTAACTAAAAAAAAAGTGTAATATGATCATATTTTACAAGATTTGTGAATGAAATGAAAAAGATTTGTGGTAGGAAAAGGCATGAGGAAGTTTTATGCCTTTAAGTAGAAATCAAATAAACTGTTAATAGAAATAAGATGTCAGGTCTTAAAAGTGGGTTATGTTTAACCAGGAGAGGGGGAAAAGCCAGAAACATCACAGTTCCTAAAAGATTTCAGGTCTTTATGGCCGTGCTTTCTCCTTTTTTCTTATTTGATACCTCAGAGTCAGGTCTCATCTCCCAGGCATTACTGGTCTATGGGGTCGTGGTCCCGGTCAGCAGGGGGATTCCTATTTCCTTCCTTCCCCCAGGAATCTCCAAAGAGTGCAGCACACAGGCCAACCAGAATTTGGTCTTCCTGCTATTATCCAGCTGATCCACTGGAGAGGAGCAGGCACTGCTGGCTGTGTGGAGAGCACCCAGGATGAGAGCAGAGCTTTTGTCCTGCCTTAGGTCACGAGGAGGGGACACACACGTTAAACACAGGGTGGGAAAGGGGCTTGGGTCTAACACTGAGAGAGGAGACATTGGTAGGAGATGCTAGGAAGGAATTCCTGGCTGTGAGGGTGGGCAGGCCCTGGCACAGGGTGCATCCACTGCCTGGATCCCTGGCAGTGCCCAAGGCCAGGCTGGACAGGGCTTGGACCCACCTGGGACAGTGGAAGGTGTCCCTGCCATGGCAGGGGTGGCACTGGATGGGCTTTGAGGTCCCTCCAGCCTAATCCATTTGTGAGTTCTGTGACCTACATATAAATTCTAACAACAGGATAAACTTGAACAGCAGGATAAAATTCTTCAGTGTCTAAACAGAGCAGCAGAACCAAGAAGTGAAGCAGAGATTTGAGGGGGCTGGGGGGGATCCAAGAGAGAAATGCAACCAAGAAAGAAGAGGCTTCGAAGAGAATTTTAAAAGAGGGATGGAGGGCAGAGTTAAGATTGAGCACAAATCACTGCATGACTTCTGGGTTCTTGGTTTTTTATATTACACTGACCTAATTAATTTTACATAGAAAAATATGTATCACAGGCTTTTTCCTGGTCTTATCTTCCTTTGAAAAAAATTATTTCAGCTGTTTGCTCACCCATGGCATTATTAGCCACACCAAACCATTTCTGAAACAGTGACATTTCGTGCTCAGCCTCTACACAGGACTATAAATTTAACTCTGACAAACCACCCAAGCTGGGCAGCGAGTGCAAGAGCCAGGCTCTCAGAGCAGGACAGGCAAACACAGAACAGGGAGGGACCCCCAGGGATCACCCAGCCCAACCCTGGCCCTGCACAGACACCCCAACAATCCCACCCTGGGCGTCCCTGAGAGCCTTGTCCAAACCCTCCTCGAGCTCTGGCAGCTCAAGGACCAGGATTGTGCCTGATCCCTGGTGGGCATCAAACAGCACAAGAGCCTGTGAGCACCAGGGATGTGACTCTGAGTCTGGAGCAGACTCTGAACACTCAAAAAGGGTCCTCTGCAGGGTATTGACTTGCCAGAAAACATCGAAACTGGAGACACTTTAAGGATTTTCCAAAGGGTAATGAGGTATCTTAGCAGGGAAGTTGGGCTGGATGACCTCCAGAGGTCCCTTCCAGCCCCAACCTCTCTGTGATTTCTCTCTTGCCAATAATAAATGAGTAAGAGAATCCTACTTACTGAATGAGCAACGTTCTCTTTCATATTTAAATCTTCCCTGGCACTTTCCCAGGCAAGAATTAACCATGTGCTGTGTAGCTTATGGAAAGGGACTGTCTGAGGTAGGATGTTAGCAAGTAATAAGAATGTTATTTTGATCATTTTCATATTTTAAAAGGTTAGGCTTGATGTCACCTAATTTTCTAACTGAGCAAATCTGAACAAGCTGGGTCTGCTTTTACAATCTGTGTCTCCACAGATAGAGATTGAATACATTATTGATTCTATGAATATGCTTATCTTCTAAGTTTACCTCTCCTTGTTAATTCACGGAGCCTGGTGGAGCATGCAGGCTTTTGGAGGGGCAGAGACAATCCCTGAGGCACAGAGTCCTCCTTCTTCTTTCAGCGCTGAGCAGCAGCAACATCCAGAACACACCAGGAACACGCTGCAGGCTCCAGGTGCCAGCCCCAGGGCATGGCTGAGGGTTTAATGTATTTTTCAGGCTAATTCGTGGTTCCCAGTAGGTTTGATTTGCTCCATGTCCTCTGTGGGAGAGCAGCCTGGCAGGTCAGGTTAGTGGGACCCCCCGGGAAAGCCCCCCGAGTCCGGCAGAGACCCGGAGGGAGCGGGTCTCCCCTGCAGGAGCCGAGGCAGGCTCAGCATTCCATGCGGGAATGCTGCCTTTTCCCTGCAAGGGGTCAAGAAAGCAGGAAAGCCTCATCCTTAGCGCGGCTCCTGCCTCCCTCAGCAGTGCTCAGGGCTCCCGGGAGTTCGGCTATTGCCGCCGAAAAAGGGGCGCTTCGAACGGAGCTCGCTGTAGGAGCTGTGCCGCTCCACTTCCACTGTCCTTGCCGTGAAACGCTTAATAAGCTTTAATTGTCTGCACATACTTTGATGAGTTTTGAGTGTCTTACTTTGCATTTTATTTTGCATATAAGAAGCAAGTTCACTTGCTTTATTTATTGATTTAACACCTGACAAATACTCTGGCTGCCTGCTACTGTGCAGGTTGCCTCGGTGAGATATCGTGATAAGCATTTCTTTCCACACAGAGCACAGTAAACTGCGCTTTAGCCAATACATTCCGCACGAACAGTATTCGGGAAAGAAGTATTTTCAAGAATTCTAATGAAAAATACTAATAAAGTTCCTGGGAAGGAGGCTTAGTCTCTTCAGAGCGCAGCTAAAGACGTGTCTGTGAAGTCAGGATCCCCACTAGGACTGGAAATTAGTCTTTTATGCTTCAGTCACCTCGACAGTCACCACAGCCCTTCGCTGCACTGGTGGCAGAGCAAAAGTAAGAGTTTTGCCGGTAACTTATTTCTGTCTAAAGCCAGAACGCCCCTGGGAGCTGCCAGACGAGCCTGGCTGTGGCTTCACCCTCCCCTCACGCCCCTTTTCCCCTGGTGACTGCGAGAGGCAGGGAGGGAGAAGCCGGGGCAGCCGGGGCTGGGGAGCTCCGTCCGCAGCCCTGCGGGCACCGATGGGGCCGAGGCGGAGCCCGCAGCCCCCCGGCAGCGGAGACCCCTCGCCCTGCGGCACCGGCCGCGCTCCTGAAGCCGAGGCGCATCCTGGCAAAGGTGAGGAAGAGCTGACTCCACCACGAAGGGTCGGGGCGGCAGCGACAGCAGAACAGCCCCTCTAAGAAAATTTTATTAATTGTAAACTTTAAAAGCGGAAAGATGGCGAGAAGAGATAGAAAAATTAGAAAAAAAAAATAAGGAGACATAAAGAGGAAGGGAGGAGAAAAGCACGTCTTCAGCTTCCTATCTTCTTCCTGCAGTATCTCCCTGTTTCCCTTTCGTACTCCCGGTTCTCACAAGCATTCCCAACACACTCTTGGGATGATACAGGACCCAAAACCTCAGCAACTTTTCTTGGCTTGATGCAGCCTTAGCGGGAAGCAGCGTTTCATCAAAAGAGGTTTTAACGCCAGGGGTGCTGACGGGAGAGGCGGAGGGCTCTGCTACCTGACTCGGGGCGTGCTGCTGGGGCGCCCGGCTCGGGGGGCCCCCCCCGCTGCCCCCCCCGCCACGGGAGCCCTCTCCCCACATGTGGCAGGGACAGCTCTGGTCCCGCAGGCCGGGTCCCCGCCCGCCTCCGCGCACGGCGCGCTGCTCCCCGCGCCGCCCCGGGGCCCCGCTCCCGAGAGCGCTCCCGCACCTCT
>VZRH01000845.1:113921-125990 GCA_013397555.1 Urocynchramus pylzowi
CCGTGCCCTGCTCCGGCCGGGGGTGCCCGGGGTGCCCGGGGTGCCCGTCCCGCTGCGGGAGGCGCCGCTCGCTCGGGCAGCCCCGCTGGGCTCGGCCGGATCTCCCTCCGAGATGGAGATGTGCCTGTCCCGGGAGCTCCCGCACGGTGGAAGCGCTGCCGCTGCTGGGCTCGGAGTCGGCGGTGCCGGCGCTCCCAAGCAGCGTTTCCTCAGCGCTGCTGTGGGGGCTTCAGAAGGGTCGCTGGTCACCCAGTGTCCCCTTTGGCTGCTGCTGCTGCTGCCAAGCCTTGCCGCTGGCCAGGGGAGCAGGCTGGGAGGGGAAGTGGCTGTGCCTCCCCAGCGCCCTTCTTGCTGTCAGTGTTAACCGGGCTTCTTTTTCTGTGATGCTGGGGTAATAATCACTTTAGTCTTTTTTATGAACAGAGACGTCTCTCTGAAAGTAAATAGCTCCTTTAATAAACTGGAGAGCATGCTGTCATTTATCAATCAATCAATCCATCAATCAATCCCTTCAGGACAAAGAGGTGTTTCCAGAAAACATGGAATATTTACACTAATCCTGTGCCGTGCCTCCATGTCCAGTCCCCGAGGATTTTTGTGGCTTGTAGTACAAGATGTCAACTCAGCTATCTTGTCCCATTTGTCTCTTGTAAACGACATTACCAAAAATTGTACAAATGGCTTGCCTTGTTTGATAATATTTCTCCTCTGCAGCCCAGGACTCATTTGCAGAGCCCTCCTTGGGCAGGCAGCTCTGGGGACTCGGAGGCTTTTAAGTCTCTTAAGTGGATTTGATGCTGGGATCAGAATTAATCTGGGATATTTATGGCAGAGTTGTATTGCTTTGAGGCATAGCCTGGGGGCTTAGTGGGGAAGCTGGGAGCCAGCCCTGTGCATCTGGCCGGGCCCTTGGCCCACGTGCCTGCCTGGGGAGCCACAGCTTCAGGGCCACCTTCAGCTGGGCAGTCCTGCTGTCCCCTCTCCTCCCCCAGAATTGTTCTCCCGTGGGAGGGAGCCCCTTCTTCTCTGCAGGTGGCCCTGCCTGCCTGGCTGGGTGGGTCACACCTGGCCCAGGGGCTGTGGCTGCTGAAGCCCCACGCTGTCCAGAGCAGGGCCAGGAGCCACTCATGGCATCACTTGATTCTCTGGCTGGATGCAAAAGATGGAGGAAGTCTCCAACTTGGAAAATAGAGAATAATTGCCTTGTTTCAAAGGCTTCTCCCAGTCCCACGGTTCCCTCAGCTTCCTGGCAGCCCAGCCTGCAGGTTCTAGGGCTCTGTAGCTTTGCTCTCAGAAGCTCAGCCTCAGTTTCCCCAGACCTAATCCCTTGTTTGCTGAAGTTCAGTGTCAGGTGCCAGCAATGCTGAAATGGGCAGTGACCACTGCTCTTCCTCATGCTTTTGTACTCCAAAGCTAAAAATAATGGAATCCTTTTTAAAGGAAACCAGGCTTCTCTTAGTCAAATCCACCAGGGCTTTTAGAAGTTGTCTTGTACCTTGACTTGAACAACTTTTCTAAACTGCTTAGACTCCTGTCCTGCAGCAGCTCCATCTGTGTGAGGTGGCTGTGGCTGCCTGACAGGGGTCCCATATTGCCAGATATGTATGAAAAAAAAAAGGTGTATAACAAAAAGAGATGTGTATAAAAAAGATGTGTATAACTTGTATAAAAGGAAGTATGGAAAAGTTAGACGAGATAATATGGCTATGTTAGGTCTTAATACTTAATAAAAGATAGTAAAGAAACCTGACAACCAAAACAACAAAATCCCCAGAAGTCCTAAAAGCTTTCAGTTCTTACAATGGAAGGAATATACAGGGGAAGACTGCTTAAATAATTTGGAAAAGCTGGTGTAGTTATAGAAATTCTGTAGCTTGTGAGGAGGGGAACTCTTAATGAGCCCTGAGATAGACTTCTGGAAGAAAGAAACTCAGTCCAATAATATGTATATAAATATATAAAAATAATCGTGTTATGAACTTCCAGAAAGTCTCAGAGTAGGAAAAAAAAGTTTCTTTTGTGCCAGTTGCTGGTGGAAGAAGGGAGGGAGGGAGGAGCAGAGGGCTGGGTGAGCAGGTGCAGGTGTGCTCCTTATCCTACAAGGACAGACCAAAAAAGGTTTGGGGGCGGTCTCACTGATTTTACAATGATTTGCTGAGAGCAAATCAACATTAAAATGCACCGGTGGAAATGAGAATAGTTGATAACGAGGCTTTGTTAGACGTGATGAATCAGCATGAGGAAGATAACAATAGGTGTTTAACTCATTAAGATGTTTAACTCTGAGTTGCATAAGACTAATTTTGGGCGAATCCATTTCATTTAACATTTAAGAAGCAGCAAGAGCCTCTAGAACTCAGCTCCTTGGTACAACTCAGTAATGCACTTTTTTTTGGGGGGTTGTGAACCCAAATGCACTGCATTTTCCCACATCTAGACAAGCACAGATTTGTGTGTCTGAGAATTCCACGCCGGCCCCTCGCAGCTTAGGTGTCGGAATCCAAGACATTCCTCTCGGTGCCCTGAACCCTGGACAGGGGTCTGGGCAGCCCTGGCAGGGAGCCAAAAACACTGGGGGCTTTGATTTCAGCCCATGGAACAAATTACCAACCTTATATGAGGAATCACAAGTCCCAAAAGTTTAGACAGTACAGTAGCAGTAGTTATAGGGTGAAAGGAGAAAATTTGGGATTTGGTACAGGGGGGTTTAAAACCCTGAGATGGAGGGATTGGGGCGTGCCCTATCCTTCTTCCTTCTTCTTCCTGACATCCATCTTTGAGGTGATGCTGGCATTTTTAGATTGGTTCAGAGTAGAAAGTCACTGTCTAACACAGGTGTTAGGGATTGGCACACAATTGTAAATATCTAATAGGTAGTTCATGGTATAAAAGACAGCACCAGCCCCGTGGGAGGGGAGTGTGCGCCTTGGACTGACCTGCTGGCCAGAGCTCAGCAGGTCAGACAGAAAATATTTGAGATAAGAGACAATAAACATCACTGAGAACACGAGCAGAAGACTCCTGACTCCTTCTTGGACAGCTGGGTTGGGAAAAGCAGCTTCCACCAACACCTGGGGCCATCTCCAGCAGAGAAGAGCCCAACACTTAGGGAGGGACGTTTGTGCTTATCCAATCAAGTTAAAAATTGTGCTCCTTTTCCATGGAGAAAGTGCCTGGTGAGAGGCTGAGGAGGAGGCAGAGCAGAGTTGTCTGCTAATTCAGAACAGACTGAAGGGGCTGTTGTTTGCAGCTCGGTCTGAGTTCTGCACCTGGCCTGGCTGATTTAGTTTTAAATGAATCTGGGGCTGGTTTTGTTCTCTGGGGCACGGTTTGGAGCTGTGAGACACCCCCAGAGTGTCTGGGAGATGCTGGGTTGGGCGAGGTGTGCTGGGAGCAGCGGAGTAGCTGAAGTTGTTGCTCTGGTGACAGTCACATGTGAAGGCTGCGTTGTGCCCTACATAGAGCGAGCTTGTGACTTGGCCTGTGGCTGCCGGCGCTGGGAGCTGCCCTGCACAGCCTCAGCAGCAGGCCAGACACTGCATCAGTGTAGAGACCAGCAGGGCTTGTTTTTTCCTCCCTCCAGAGATATCCTCTGCTAAGACAGGCTGCTCAAATGACGTAAATCCCATCTCCCTGCCTGCGCCGCGCTCCAGCAGCAGCTTGTTTGTGTTTTGTGTGCTCAAGTGGAGGTACCCAGCAGCTGCTCAGGCAGGCTCCTGCTTTCTCTGCCTCCTTGGCAGCAGGGATGGAGATGAAGCGCTGCTGTTGGGTCCTGTCTCTCCAGCAGCTGCTGGGGGAAGTGTGCTTTGTGGCTGGGAGTCTGCAGCGCCAGGGCGGCTCTCACTGCACCCCTGCGTGGTTGTCTGGCTCAGCTGGTGAGGAGAATCACAGAATCACAGAATCACAGAATCACAGAATCACAGAATTTCTAGGTTGGAAGAGACCTTTAAGATCATCGAGTCCAACCCATGTTCTAACACCTCAGCTAGATCATGGCACCAAGTGCCACGTCCAGTCTTTTTTTCAACACATCCAGGGATGGTGACTCCACCACCTCCCTGGTCAGATGATTCCAGTATTTGACCACTCTTTCTGTGAAAAGAGTACATCCATGTGGGAAGCACAGGTTGTGTCCAGGGTGAGCAGGTTATTCCTGCAGGGTGCTGCTGTGTGTCCTGGCAGCCCTGTAGCAGGTAGGGATGGTGTAATTCCAGCTTTGGACAGAAACTTGCACCTTCAAATAACTTATAGGAACCCTGTGCACTTCATTTTCAGTCCATAACTGGAATGGTGGGACTGCTGAGCCCCGAGAGTGAGGATTTCACACTGAAGGGAGTGCTTTTGCTTTTGAAGCCCTCATTTTGGGGTCATTATTGTGATTTGAACAGCAGCACAGGGGTGAGCATCCCTGAGAACAGGCATTTATGATGCTGGCAGGCTGCAGGAAATCAATAGTGTGAGGATGTGTAAGAAGATGTGAACTTGCTAACTAAACTCAGCTAAATTATTCTGGATCTCTGAAATATTGGCAAATTCTTGTACTTAATATCTGCTAAACACCAAGCTAAATGATAACACATAAAGACAAATTCATTTGAAAGCTGATGTGTGCTGTGTAATCGATAAACCAAGGCAGGGAGGGGGGTGCCAGGCACACAGGGATGACAGAGCACAGTGCTGCTATCAATAAAGTTCCTGGGAAGTCAGAGGCAGGAGGGAGAACATGGTCCAGAAAGAGAACAGCAGAAATAGGTGTCGTTTTGGGAGAGAAAAAACTGTGTAGCAGAAAGTAACCCATCCTGTAACACGATGGCTTTAAAGATGGTTTCAAAGTTGAAGTAAATATGTTTCATTTAGAGCAGAGCAGTGCTGAAGAGTTACCAGGGCTCGCTGGATCTGGAATCCTCCTCTGCTGAAGCTTTTTGTTGTGCTGACACAGAACACAGCTTTTGTGCTCCCCAACTTCGCAGCTGTGCTCTGAACTTTAAGAACAAAGGATGTTTTCGTGCTCCTTGGTGCTTTGATGGCCTTCCTTATGAACTCACTCTCGAGGAAAATGAAAAGCACTTCCAGAGATGCACTTTTGGAAAAGATCTAGAAATGTGCATGGATGCTGGGGCCTGGTGAGCCAGTGAGAGCTGCTGTGATTTCTGAGAGGCAGGGCTGAGCATCCCCTTCCAAGCCCTCCCTCCAAGCCAGCCCGGACCTGCTGCCCTGTGCACACACAGGTGTGGAGCTCACAGCAGGACACTGCTGGCTGTCCCCACCCAAGGGGGCAAGGGAAGGCCTCTCCTGGTCTGTAGTGCCAGTCTTTGCTGGTTTTTACCAGAAACCACAGCAGGCAGAGGAGCAGGATGGCCCAGGTGGTGGAAGGAGGCTCTCACTGCAGCCCCTCGCTCCGTCCTTGGCTCCTCAGAACTTGGCAGGTTTAGGTTGGTGCATCAGGCAGTGTTTTTGGGATCAACCCTAAAAGTCAGTGTTGCTTCTGAAGACCTGGGCTTCCTGTTGGGTGAGGGATGCTGAGCTTTGTCCACTCCATGTGACAGACCTTTGGGAGGGGCTGAAGAGCAGACGTGCACGTTTCTGAGCCCTGCAGCCTTCTTGCCCTGGTTGGTTGTTTGGGAAGACAGGTGTCCTTCAGTCCTCAGGGAAGGTGTGTTCTGGCAAAAAAAAAAAAAAAATCAGTTGCAGCTTTTTTGAACACCTGAAGCAAAATACAGCACACCCAAAGAAGTGTCTCCAGGAAGAGCTGATTTGAGGGCAGATCACAGAAGCTCTGAAAGAAAGAGCCAGGCATTTCAAGGTGTTTTCCTACAGCACACTGATAGGGGACTAAATTATTAACATTGAAATAGTAAATTCTTAAATCCTCCTTGCAAGCAGCATCTCAAAAAGCTTCATTTGATTTGTTTAGACCCAGCAGAAGTAGTTGGATGTTCAGTGGTGCTGAGCTGAGCCCAGTGTCTCGTGCCCAGAGTGGGTGCAGGGGCTGTGCCTTCCTTCCTCCAGGGATTTCTTAAGGGCAGGAGGGGCAGCCCCTGTTTGCCACTGCTCAGTTTGGTGGCTGTGGTGTGCTGCAGACCCACAGAGCATCACAGGGCACTGAATTTCCCTGGAGCTCATGGCTCAGCTGGGGTCACAGCCCCCAGTCTGGGCAGAGCTGCCCCAGTTTGGGGGCTCAGCTGGGGTTACCATCCCCAGTTTGGGGGCTCAGTTGGGGTTATCATCCCCAGTTTGGGGGCTCAGAGCTGCCCCCAGAGCAGGCAGAGTGTACCAGTGGGTTTGTTCCATGGAGCTGTGCTCTGCCCCAGGCTCCTGCGTGCAGGTGCAGGGAGGTCATCCCATGCCAGGCCCCAAGGAGGTGTGTGGGAAGCTGCTTAGGTAAGTGGATTTTGCAGGTCAGAAGTAATTCCTGATGTGCAGCCCACACTTGCATTATTCTAATTTGATCCCATCATTCAGACTCAGACCCTCTCTATTATGTTAATTGCACCTTTTTTTGTGTGTGTTTTGCAGCCTGCAGATACTTTCAGGCTGTACCTGCCAGCGCTCCTGCCTTTCATCTTAGCTCAGCGAGCCCGTGAATGAGGTTGTCATAATTCCTTTCTGCCTGTATCCCTGCCTAATTGCACTGTTTTTCTCAGCAGAGTTGTAGCACTGGAAATGGAGACAGTGTGAGCAGGCTGTGGTGCAGCAGAGCAGCGTGGTTTGAAGAGATGGATGGGATGGTGCATCCTGCTGGCTACCTGTCCCTGGGCTGCTTTCTTCCCCACAGCCCTTGCTAGGAATTCCTCTCCAGATCCTTCAAAGCATTTCTTAAAATACTGGAATTCTCAGCTGTTGCAGCTACTGTGCTTCAGTGGGAGGTGCTGGTTTTGCTGGCCAGAAGTGTGGGTAGGAATTGTTGCTGTTAATAGTCACTGCCCTGTGGTTGAGGGCAGGAGCAGGAGGTGTCTCCTCAGTCTCTCCTGCTGGCCTCTTCTCTACCCTTGGCACGAGGAGCAGGGGGACTGATGGCTCTTGTACAGCTGGGCAAGTCAGAGTTAATGATCTTCTCTTAATGGGCTGCTCAGCTGGGCTGAGAAATGGTTGTGTTAAACAGCACCCTTGAGACAGACAAGCCTCTTAAAATCCTGGGTGCCCTCGTGGCTCTAAACCAACTTGTTTTGAGTTTAATGATGCTGTTTGTGTGGTTTGTGGCAGGAAAAACTAATAATGTTAAAATCAGAGAATGAATCCCAGGCTGGTGTGGGTTGGAAGGGACCATAAATCATCCCATTCCACCCCTGCCATGCCAGGGACATCTTCTACTGTCCCAGGTGCTCCCAGCCCTGTCCAGCCTGGCCTTGGGCACTGCCAGGGATCCAGGGGCAGCCCCAGCTGCTCTGGGCACCCTGTGCCAGGGCCTGCCCACCCTCACAGGGATGAATTCCCAATTCCCAATCTCCCATCTATCCCTGCCCTCTGGCAGTGGGAGCCATTCCCTATGTCCTGTCCCTCCATCCCTTGTCCCCAGTCCCTCTCCAGCTCTCCTGGAGCCCCTTCAGGCCCTGGCAGGGGCTCTGAGCTCTCCCTGGAGCTGCTCCTCTCCAGGTGAGCACCCCCAGCTCTCCCAGCCTGGCTCCAGAGCTGAGTCTGCTGCAAAGTGCCCAAAATATTTGAAAAGGGCGAAGCGCTGCAGAACAGAGCAGTTTTCCCAGCAGAACCCGCATCGCCGCCTCAGGGCTTTTTCTGCCGGCTGTTGTGTCCTGCCGGGCGTGGAGCTGTGATCCCGGGGGAGCCTTCATCCCTCCCCATCCCCATCCTCATCCCCATCCCGGTCCCGGGCCGTGCTCCCTCTGCCGGCTCCGCTCTCCGCCGCGCAGCTGCAGGAGCACATCTGGAGCGTGGGACTGTTTCTAATGGCAACATCTCCGCTCCTTCTGCACCTCCCCAGACGTCGGAAGGGCTGCTGTGAACGCAGCTGAAGATTCACGAGCCAAGTTTTGTCTTGAAGTGCCGAGGGAAACTTTCTTTTCAAGTGGTGCCGTTTCAAAACGTTCGCAGGGAAGAAATTTATTCTGCTGCGAGGTATCTGAGTAGACTGAGTGAGTCCTACTGCTGTGCTAGATAAGAAAAATGCTGCTACTGAGTAGCTCTCTATAGCGACTGATTGAAATATAATATACATTATTTGCATGTTAATAAGATTTCTAGTCAGACTTCCCCAGCAAACACAAGTGGAGACAAAGGCACGCATGTCATACATCCCTAACTGCAGCCCAGCAATTCACATTTACTGAGTGGGGATTCACTTCATTCTGTAAAGAGGCAAAGAAAGCAGCAGGGGAAGGTGGGGAAGCAATCTCCTGGCCTTCTTCAGGGTTTGGGATGCAGCTGGGAGTCGATGCTTGTCAGGGTTTTCCATCTTTGCTGGATTTCTCCCGGCTCACAATGACTGCAGGTGACTTGGGAGCTTTTAATTGCTCCTTTTGGGCATGGAGCGTGGAGCTGTGGGGGGAGCACAGGGAGATTGTCCTCAGACAGGGATTCTCTTGGGGAATCTGAAGCCCTGGTGGAGTTAAACCTGGCCAGGGACATCAAGGACAACAAGAACATCTTCTACAGAGAGTTGGGAAAGAGTTGGGAAAACGTGGGCCCTCTGCAGAAGGAAACACACCTGGTGACCTGGGACAAGGAGGGGGCTGAGGCCACACAGCTCCTCTGTGACCAAAGAGCCATCTCTCTGAACTTCTGACTGCATTCAATGAGCAGAGCAGCTGCTGATAATCACTGAGATAAGGAGCGGTACCTTCATTAGGGAGGTGTGAATGAGGACCTGGCAGCCTGCAGGGGAGTGTCCCAGGAGGAGCTGCTGGAACCCCCCTCCCTCTGAGGCCAGGAGGGACCTCAGTGCTCCAGGGGAACTGGGGCTGGGCAGAGCTGAGCAGCAGGTTTGGGTCAGCACACCTCAGAGCCTCGCTGGGGCTGCTTGCAGGTAAGAAATGGGGCACTTTAATATGAGTCAATACTTTAATGTGAGTAAATACTTTAATGTGAGGTGGGCACGACCTCTCTTTGCTTGACTGGTGCGGGTTGCCTCAATTTCAGAGGTTCACTGCAGCAACATTTTGTTTTTCTGTGAATGTAATGGTTCTCTGCTCACACGTGGGGAATATAAAATCTTGTTTGTTTGTCTTCTGTGTGCTATTAATGGTCCTGGAAATACAGTGAAATGTCAGGGATGCGTGTGAGTCATTCCAGACAAATGATTGGCTTCCAGTTCAGGTCCCATCAATCTGCAACCTTGATCTCTTGGTATGGTTTTCTGAATTTAGAAAGTTATATTTCACTAGAATTAAGGTGGTTTTTGTTTTTCTGACAAATGAAAAGAAAGCAAACCCCCTTGTAATGGATTGTGGTAGATAACAACGTTCTTTTAGCACGGTTTCTTGGTTGGACAGGCAGGGCACTGAGCCTTTGGGTGCCCCCAGAGCTGCTGCAGGGGTTGTTTGCCAGGCCTGCTCTGGGGATGCTCTCCTCCCTGCTGTGCTGAGCTCGTGCTCAGAGCAGGGAGTTGAAGGGCAAGGCCCATGGCAGGGCAGGAGGTGTGAGCTGCCCTGAGTCCTGTGCCCAGGGCAGGCTGCAGATGGGATTCCCCTCCTGTAGTGCAGCTGGGACCTTGTGCTGTGCTGGCTTTGGAGGGCCCTCAGGGGACTGCAGAGCCCTGAGCCATCCTTCTTCTTCATCCTTGCTGCTCACCTGGCTACAGCCCCTTCACCTTCCTTCTGCCAGGGAGTTGAGAGCAGGAGCTGCCTCAGAAATGTTCTGCTTGATGGTTCTTTGTTTCCCTCATGGCTTCCTTGCAGGCAGGTGTTCCTCTGGAAATTTAAGCATTGTTATTCAAACCCAAAGCACCTGATAGATGATTATTTTAAATTCTTGACTCGAGTGCCAGGACCCAGTGGCACCATGACCCAGGGTGTGTGTGCTCTGTGTACCCTGTGTTTTAGGCTGCCTTTCTCCAACTCGTGCAGTGGTGTCCTTTGTGAGCAGGTTGGGCTGTTTGTGTGGAAAGTCCTCCTAGTGACAGCAAAGAAGGCATTCACAGTTGTAGGACTATCCCCTGGGGGTTTTGTTTTCTCCTGGGAGTTCTGATTAATGGCTCTGTGTTGTGGAGAATAGGTGTATTTTGACTTTTCCTTGCATTCCATCTTTCCGTGTAGCCCACGGCAGAAGAAGAATTTGATTTTGGCTTCAAGCAGGAGAAGCTGAGTGCACTCCAAAGAACATCTGCTTTAGTCTGTTCATCCTGGCTCTCTGCTTCACCTGGGCAGGACTGTGGGTGGGGATTCCTAAGCCCCAAGTGTAACTCTTGGTAAAATTCACTGCTAAAATCAAGCACTCTGTCCTGATCTCTTGAAAGGCAAAAATAGCCTCTATCATCTTGTATCTCAATTCATGCACATAACTTGGGTGTGCAGAGCCACAGAGGTGAGCAGGCTCTAATTACAGGAAGGTAAAATGGGGATGTCTGACCCTTCCCGTGGCTCCTTCCTGGAGGATTTTCCTCTTCATTTAGCACAGCCTTTCCTGGTGTTGATCTCCCTGATTGAGACCCAAAGAGTGAGGTCCTGCTGTGCAAGGGGTGGCTGGGATCTAATGCAAATGAACCAGCTAGATTTGAATAAGGAAAAAAAAAAATCTATATTCAGCTTTCAGGCTTGGTTCTATTTTAAGCTTTTAATTGAGTCCACCACTTCTTGAGTGCTTGAGGTTGTCAAGGGTTGAGAGAATGACTTTGTCTTTAGGAAAGGAGGAAGCTGACTTTGTTTCAGGTTTGCTGAGGTTGTGACACCAGTGCCATTCAGAGTTAGTGCTGACATGGAGCACTCCCCCTGCCTGGTGGGCTGTGTTTGGCTGTGCCAGTCAAGTGTTTGGAGATGAAAGTGCCAGGCGTGGAAGGGAGGAGAATTAGGAGTGAAGGAACTTACCTGTGACCTTTTTTCCAAGTGGCTTTGGGAGGAAAACTTTGAAGGCAGTGATCTGAGACTGTGTGTGGAATTCAATAGCTGCTCCTGGCTTGCATTGCAAGGGAATTCTGAAAGGGTGATAAAAACTACTTCACATAAGGTAGGAGAAACCTCTTGAATCAAAGGTCAAGAGTTCCTCCTGCTCATATTTATTTCAAGTGGCATGCAGCTTGCCAGGCCCATGCCAGGCTCCTGTGACCATGTCCTGCTGTAGATGGAGCTCACCTTAGTGCTGGTTTAATATTTAATCAGAGCCTGATGTGCAGGTGGCTGGAACTGGAGGAGGGAGCCAGGGAAATTAATTTCTGCTCCTGCTTTCCCCAGTTGCCAGGGCTGTGCTTTAGAAATTTCCTGGCCTTTGGTGCTTAAAAAAGAGAATGGAAGGAATCTGGATGCTGGGTCGAGCAGCACACACGCTGCTTTTAATCCTAAAAAGGAGATTTGCTGAAACCTCTTCAGATCACTGTGGTTAAATGGAGTTTTGGTTGTGCACAAGCCTTGCAGCAGTGCAGTCCTGTGCAGCATGAACGTGGGTGGTGGCTGCAGCCTCAGGCTGCCAGGACCAGGGGATCACTGGGATCACTGGGATCACTGGGACCAGGGCTGTGCTCTCTGTGGGGTGTCCCTGTGTCCCCCTTGGAGCTGCTGGTGTTCCTGGGGCAGGGCTGTGGGAGCTCTGGGGGCTGCAGAGATGAGGTCAGGAGCAGCTCAGTGGGTGAGCACACATCCCTCAGTGGGGAGTGCTGCAGCCTGGGCAGGGCTCAGGGCTCTCCAAGGGGATCAGTGACACCTCAGGGTGTCCAGGGGGACTTCATGCCTTGGAGGAAGCCAGCAGTCCTTGGAAAAGCAGAGAGAACACTGTGGTTTGCGTGGTTTTTCCTACTCTCTCTACTCTCCTTCAGTATAGTGACAACTTTAGGGTGGTAGCAATGTTCCTGTCTTGGAACTCATCACTGAGAGCCTGCTGCTGCTATTGGTGCTCCAAAATAGATATCAGGTTCTCATCTCACAGGGTGCTTTTATGTGCTGGGAGTAATTTCTTTTTTTTTTTTTTTTT
>VZRH01000845.1:126044-156777 GCA_013397555.1 Urocynchramus pylzowi
CACCTGCCTTTTTTTCACCCATCTGGCAACTTCCTCCAGCAATCTTATCTCCACCCAAATGCATCTGATCAGAGCAGCTCCTGCTCAGGGGGCTGGGGGTTGTCTGTCCTCTCTCCTGCTTGCTCTGAAAGCAAGAAAGGATAATTCTTTGAAACACATTGCAGAGTTATGTAACTCCTTGAGGAAAGTGCTCCCCAGCACTGAGCTTTCCTTATTATGTAATGTGATACATCACCAGAACTTGCTGACATAAGCCATGATCTTCACCTCCACTTGCTCATGACAAACCTGTTATTTCCTTGACTTCACTTGCCTCTGAGGACTGTGGGCACTAGTAGGACCTCGTTGGAGGATTTTCACTCTGGAGTAAGGAAAACTGCTGGCAAATCAGGTGCCAGTCTGAGCTGCTTGCTGAGGGAGTGCTGTGTGGGGTCTGAGTCTGCAGCTTTGCTCCTGTGACACTGCTGTTGTTTTAAATAACTTTTTGCCTTTAAATAGGTGTTTCTCAGGCTTTGAGCAAGGAGCAGAGGTGGTTTCTGTGTGGCATGGCATGACCCTCTTAGGCTGTTTGAGTCATCCTCTGTGAGTGAAGGAAAGCATTAAACATCTCAGAATGAGATGAAGAGTCCTTTTCCAGCTAACATGATTTAATTGGGAATATACTTAGCTCATGCTAATAATGCATCACCAGCATACTTAACTAACCTTACAAAGGTGCCTGGCAAAGGTCACCAGAGCTTTGCTTAATAATTCAGCTCCTGCAGGTCTGGAACTTGGTCAGTCTTTGTGCACTGTGCTGATGTATGCTCTGGTACTCTCTCTAGGAATAGACTGTGTAAAGTGGCTGTTCAGCAGCCTGCAGTTGGAATAATAAATGCCATGAAACTGGTGTGGTATGCTCTGTGACTCTGGGGGTGATTCCAGTCCTCAGAAGACTGCCCAGTAGTCACAACTGGCTCTGTTTTCCCCAGGAACAGTTATGGACTGGAACAAGCTTAACACTCAAAGCCTTTGGAGCCAAACCCTTCAAGCTTTCCTCTAAAACCCTCACAAAAGGACCTAGAAAGATCATTTAGAGACAAATAGCCAATTTGTAAGCCATTGTGCTCCTTGGTAGCTGAAATGCCAACAAAATACCTCAAATCTGTGTCGCCTGCTCTACTGAGCACAGGATTTCCACTTTGCTGCCTGTGCTGAGTGCTTGTTTGGGCTGGTGGAGTTAACTGGGCAGGAGTCCCACTCAGGCAAGAACTGCTGCTGCTGGTGGGGATCTCCTGACTGCTACAGGTCTGCTCCTTCCCAAAGGATGGGGCTCTGCCTGAGTAACTGGTGTCCACTACACAATATTACCTTCACCAGTTGGAGTATTTTCTGTAAGGCAGGGAAAGCAACAGGAAAGACTCGAGTGTGCTGCTTCTTGACTTTCTGCCAGCTGATCAGGGAGTGAGTTTTACTAGAATTCTTGGTCAGAGCCAGTCATATCTTTCTTTAACTGAAGCAGGTTGCTTTTATTTCTGAAGAGCAATGTCAGTGTGGGGTGGCTTGATCTCCATGTGTTCAATTCCTGGGAGGTGGAGAAACTCAAATCTCTAATTAGCTGTCTGTTTGAAAGAAGTCAGACTTCTGAGCTGCAGTAATAGTATTGTCTGGGATGTGGAAACAGCCAAAATCAACAGCAGTGCCTGGGGACTGGGAAGCTTGGGATGTTGTCAAAGCTGGTAAGTTCTCTTCTCTCTTGGCTAATTTTGTGTTTGATCTGAAGTGTGGAGGTACTGGTGCTCTGCCCAGGCACTTGGGAAGGTGTGAGTGAAGAAGGGTTTGAATGCATGAGCTGCTGCTCCAGAGCTCCTGGGGGATGATTGGAGTGGGAAGTCTTTGTGTAAAGAACACAGGCTGGGAGAGCTGGGGGTGCTCACCTGGAGAGGAGAAGGCTCTGGGAGAGCTCAGAGCCCCTTGCAGGGCCTAGAGGGGCTCCAGGAGAGCTGGGGAGGGACTGGGGACAAGGCCTGGAGGGACAGGACACAGGGAATGGCTCCCACTGCCAGAGGGCAGGGCTGGGTGGGAGATTGGGAAGGGGTTGTTCCCTGTGAGGGTGGGCAGGCCCTGGTACAGGGTGCCCAGAAAAACAAGTTGTTTTGTTATTCCTCAGTGTTTAAAAAAATCCTGTCTCAAAATACCCCATCCCCCAACAGAGCAGGTAGCAGCATAAATTACTTATCTGCTTAATTTATGATCTCCCCTTGCACTGCAGCATTTGGAGAGCAAGTGACTTTGTTCTTGTGATTTTCTCTTTCCACTGACCCACCCCTGATAGAAAGGCTGAAGCTCTTGCTGTAAACCCTGGTGCTCTTGGGGCATTTCCTCATGTAGAGCAGAGCCCTTCTCCCTGCTCAGCTGTAGCTGGAAAACAGAGCTTTGGGAGGATTCCTGCCATCCCTGCTCTGCTCAGCTCCTCTAGAAGCACTACAGATACCCCTCCCAGATTTAACTTTGGCTTTGCTGAGCTTTCCTAACCTCCAGGAGTTTATATTTGGGGTCCATCTGTTAGCTTGGCCTCACATGGCAGTTTTGTATGGGCTTTTCTTTTCACTTCCTTCACGGGGATGTGAGTTCTTTACATTTATTTTCAAACTTAACACCAATGTCTAATTCTTTTGATGTCTCACTACCCACGGAGCTGCAGATATTTTTATTTACTTGTGACCAGTAATCCACTGGTGAGCATCAAAGTCCATGTTGAAGGCTTCCTGTTGGTAGGACAGGATTGCAAACAGCAGAAGGCAGCTGCACAGCACCAACTCATTAACTATTAATTATGGTATTTCTGGGTAAAACACTTGCTTTAGGGTTTGCTGCTTTGGTACCTCCAGGAGAAGGCTGCTGCTGAGGTGGCTGGGTTATGTTCTGCACCTCTGACAATGTGATTTTTCATGCTGCAGACTGAGCTGAAGGAATGCATCACTGCAGCCTCACTTAAGGCAACTGAAAAACCCAGCCCTGCTCACTCACTTGCTTTGTTAGCAAGAAAAAAAAAATCCTGTTTCCCTTCATAAAAGTACTGTGGACAATAATTTATACTTTGGCAAACCTGCCTTCCCATTACGTGCTAGTTTTTCTTAAAAAAACCCAATAAACACAATGAAAAAACCGAACCGAGCAACTAAAAAACCCCAAAACGAAACAACCCAACCCTCAAACTCACCAAAAATCTCAGATTCTGGTGGCTTTTCACACCTTGTGCTTTATTTTACCTCAATCAACCAAATCTGGCAAAACAGCCACTGACAGACATCCTTTTGTCCTTCCTCACCCAACAAAACATTCCGTGGTGGGTGCACAGTTTGAGTTTGTGCTAAATATGGCACGGGGAGTGCTGAAGGAAGAAATCAGGTGTGTGTGTGCCTTGGCCACCTCTCCCTGCTCCCCATTCTCCTGGAGCATTCTTTTTCCCATCTCATCCCTCTGCACTCCCTGTGCTGCCTGGGGAAGCTCATTCAGACCAGGGTGGCTGTGGTGGTTGTGACACAAGAATAACACAACTCGCACACAATGCTCCAGCATCCAAACAGGAACAGGAAAAGAGCACTTTATTTTTTAGACTTCAACATTTATAGAATTCCAAAAGTGACAGTGGATTGGAGGATGACATTGCCACCGCTCCAACCACACTGGTCAGACTAACAGTCCATCAAACTTCTCCTCATTGTAAAACAATCATTATTTACATGAAAGGGGGTGAGAAACTCCATTACAAGGATGTAAACATCAGAAGGCTCAGAGAAACTCAAAAGACCAGGGTGACAGGTGGCCAAGGTGAGGTTGAAAAATGAGCTCTAAGTGTTTTGGCTGCCTGGGAGCATCCTCCCTGTAATTCTGGGTGTTTGTGGCTGTGTTGTTTCTCTGCTGCCTTTTTGTGCTGGGACACGAAGCCTGCCTGGATCAGAGGCAGGAGGGGTGGGGATGCCCCAGCTGCTCTTTTTCCCCTCAAGAAAATGGACTTTTAGGGCTTTGCAAACAAGAGTGATATGGCACAACTTGTGAGTTGAGGCAGTGAAAATGAGCTACAGTGAGATTTCATCTTGATATTCATATTTTTGTTTAAAACAAAATATTTTAATATCTTCAGTGTATTTGACTAAGCAGGTCATTGGACCTTGGGTTTTTCAGAAATTATCCAAATACAGTTTCACCTTAGAAAGCCTTTAAGAGCCTTCCTGCACAGGAGCCACATTCTATTTACCAGTTGGATTTTCTTCTGCTTGTGGATATTTAAATACTTCAAGTTGAAGGTGGTTTTTTGTTGTTGTTTGTTTGTGGGTTTTTTTTGTTTGTTTGTTTGTTTGTTTTTTGGTTTTTTTTTTGTTTTTTTTTCTTGGAGAACACTTTACAACTGATACTTAGTGTTTTCAGGTACACTGGCAGCTCTGTGTTTTTAGAATTTTGTTTTCTTAATGTTTCTTTTATTTTAATAATACTTATTTTGAAATCTGGTAAGATCCAGCAAGGGGACAGACTTTGAGTGGAGCTACCTTCAGTTATGGGTAGCTGCAGTTCTAATTCAGGAGTTTTTTGCTACTGTGCAACACTTAAAGCACACAATGAACTTAAAGGAAATTCACAGCTGGGTTATTCTGAGAAAAACCTTAGCGCTGCAGTAGAAAAAGGCACAGCACAAAGTTTGCTGTTACTGGGACTTGATGACTTTAAAAAACAACTAACAAACCCCCAGCTCCCAACAAAGCAAAATGAATTGCTGTCTGATCTCTTGTTTATAATTAAGTAAATGGATCAACCTGAAGCACTAAGAAGCGTGGCAGGTTTAGCCAGGGCTCTCAGTGGCCAGTGCTGCTGACAAAGCATCAGGATATTCATTAAATTGCTGAGCCTGTCTTTCCTTTGTTGCTCGAGCTGCCAGCAGAATTCCTGAGTAGCCACGAGCGGCTTGTTTGACTTGCAGCTCCCTGTGCTGTTACAGGAGGGCTGGAGATGGCAGGATTTGGCCCTGCTCCGTGGGACCCAGCTGGGAGGGTCTGTGCCACCCTTCTGAGGGAGTTCTGCCATTCACATCTCGGGAGTGCTGCTGAAACTCCAGTTCCATGAAGTAGGCGTAGAGAACTACTTATAGCACCAGTGCTGATTGCTGGAGCCATCTGCTCTTGGATCCTTGGCATTAATGAAGAGCTTGTTCTTTATGTAAGAAAGGGAAGAAAATCCTTCCAGAGCAGCCAGCCTGGAAAACACAGGACTTCCCTCTCTTTCCTCTCCTCCCTCCTGAAAAGGGACTCGGAGAACTCAACTGTAAATGCCACGTGAAATGCTATTAAAAGGGGTTTGTGACTAAATGTCTTGTCTTGCTTGGAACACATCCTCTGGTATTTTTAATCCCAAGTCAGAAACTACAACTGTGTTCCCGCCACCAGTGCTGGAAAGGATGCTCTGGGTAGAGGATCAGGAGTGGGCTACAGGCTTTGTTTACATCTGGTTTTGTGTCCACCCCAGTGAAAGATGAGGCTGTTGGAAAACTTGCTCACTTTCTGAGAGGTGGTGATGCCTTAAGTTTTAGCTTTCATATTTTCCCGATTCTGTCCTGCATTAGTGTATAACTCTGAACTTCATATAAAGTGCTAGCAAGTTCTCCTCACAGTTCAGTCAGACAAAACAATCCTTTGCAGCTTCGGGCTCAAAAAGTGCAAACAACAGTGAGTTGAGGAGAGCAATCTGGGAAGATGGGACTGCATAACCTGGAGCTGGAATTGGACAACTGACCCCAATATGGAAATGCACCAAAACTTATAGAAGTGTGAAAACTCGTGACAGGCTGTCCATCTTGGGTGTAGCCACAGCCAGGCTCTTGCACTGCCCAAGGTGCATCCTCTGAAGGCCTTTTAATAAATCCCTGCTTTCTTCTTTAATACTGTCCAGCCTCTGTTCTGGGTAGCCTCTGCAGGCAGCAGTGGGGTCAGTCTGCCTTCAGCTGAGGGTTGGCTCTGAATGTCAATAATTAACCAAGGTTGTTGCTCTGTTCTCTTTGCCATTCCCTCCCTCAAACACCTGGAGCACACGAGCAGGTGTTCTCGTTTATATTTCTGCCTGTTAGGAAGGGATCACCTTTCTGCATTGAAATTCTGGGCTTGGTTTATAGACTGTTGCTGATGCAAGCACAGGGCCAAATAACATCTGTGTGTCCAAACAAATAAAGTGAGGACGCTTTGTTCTAATTCTTAATTTCTTCTGATTCTCTTAGATGTGAACTTGGCTTTCAAAGGTTACCCTCACACCACGTTCTTTGGGTCATCTTTCCCTGATCTTTCTGAGACTGTCATGCACTGATGCCCCTTCTCGGGTTTGGCTGTGTTCTTACAAGTGTAACGTGTTATAAAAACCACGTGTGGTAGATCAAGAGAATAAATATGATACAAAATAAATATAGTAGCTTTTATTTGTAGATATTGACTTAGCTTTATTTGGAAGAGATTACAGTTCTCTTACCCCAGCAAATTTGAAATACAGTGTTGATATTGAACTAATGATTCTTTTCTTATCTTGTGTGTGTTCTGGCAGATTATGAGCTGTTTTTATGTGCCTTTTTATAGACCCTCCTCCTGTTTCCAGATCGTGTGTTTCAGGGCCATGAAGTGTAACCTGACGTGGCAAATCAGCTTAGCTGTGGTCTGGCTTGCACAACACGGGATGAGGATGGATTTCAAATTTAATAATGCTGAATGACATCAAGTCCTAGCAAGCTCCTGACTGTCACTCCTTGCAAATGGCTTTATTGGGCTTGTAATTGATGCTTGAGGTAATTAGTGCACACTGCAGGGTGTTATCTAAATTCTCAGGGTTGATCAGCAGGCTGAGTGTCAGCAGTGTGGAAGCAGATCTTGGTTCAGAAGCATGAAAAGGACATTTTGGAGCCTGGCACTAATGGGTTCTTCCTACAAACCTGCATAGTTTTGCTTGGAATTTAGGAGTAGTGTCATGATTGACTTTTCTGTCCCTTACAAGAGCTGCAGATGGGAAGTGGGGAACTGTTTTTTAATAACAGAGCAGGCGTTTATCCTCGATGTAGGAGACTGTGCAGCTGTGCTGGGATCTCACACTGGACGCTTGCAAATAACCCAGTATTAACACTTGCCCAGGAAATGTGTTTAGGAACCCACTTTGTCTTTGAAACTGGGATGGTGTTTGAATAATTTAATACACTCTGAAGTGGAAAAATGAGTCTGCTCTGCTCTGCTGGAGGGGCTTTTCTGGGGAGTAAAATGCTCAAAAGATGGGACTGACCTCACAACTCCTCTGTGTTTCTTTTAGAGCTGTGAAGATAACTGCTTAGGGCTTTAAAGGAGCTGGGACTTAATGGATTGCAGGCTGTAAGTTCAAGTGTGGCTTGTTAGGAATAAATGCTCCCGTGCAGTTCCTTTAATGGTTTGATTCTAGGTGTTCAGTTTCTGTCCTGCCAAATTCGTTTGAAGCTCAGCATCAGGCAGGGCTAAGCTTTGCTAATCCTTCAGAAACGTTTAAACTGCACACAGGTAGTTAATGAAGTTAGTGGGACTACTGGAAGCACTGCATTTAAGGGTTCTGCTGAGGTAGGATGTGCATTTTCCAGGGATAACCAAGAAATGCTGGCACTGCCCCGTTCATCTGCCTGAGGGCTCTGCACCATTATTTTCCTTCCCGTGCAGAGCATTCAGCAGACAAGAAGCATGCTGGTGCACTCTAGAACTGAAGGAGAAAAGATAATAAAACCACTTGTAAAGAGCTTCAAATCTCTGCATTCTGTTCCAAATGCATCTCTCCAGCCTCTGGCTGGATCTTCTGTGGAGGGAAGCCAGGCTGCAGCCAGGAGGGAGCCAGGGCCAGCTGTCAGGAGGAGAAGCTGGCAGCTGGGCAAGTGTTTTAAAATAATTGTGTGGGGAGCGTGCAGGAGAAGCTCTCCTGCCTTCCCTCTCCATAGCTGTCATTTCAGTACATCATAGAATTAATAAAATGAGATACATTCACACTGGTGTGCTAGGAAGCTGGGGACATCAGTCACCTCCCGACTGGGGAAAGAAGAGGGTAAAGACTGTTATGCAGAGGAAATGGGAACGTTTGTCAAATCTCACAATACTGAATATTTGAACTTGCACGTAATGCAGGCATGGTTTAGGATCCCAGCCCCGTTGAGAGGGTCTTTTCAGGCTGTGTTTTTGATATATTTTGCTGTGGCACACACTAGATTTTCATGCTTCTCTGGGGGAAAATGTTTGGCTTGCAGTGACGTGCCGCGAGTGAGAGGCTGGACCGTGTTTTCGGTTGTGAAGGAGAATATTTTGCTGAAGTCTTTGCCAAAACCCTGCCACATTCAGGGGAGGAGTGTGAGGGGGCTCAGTTTAATGGATTTCTAGGCAAGCTACTGATTTCCCCACTGCAAAGCTCAGGTTTAACAGATAGGGCTCTTAAATTTCAGCACAATTGATCTGTTCTGCAGAAGCACTGGGGTTAGTGCAGTTTTTAAAAATCAGTAAATCCTCACCAGCGGCACGAGCAACAGCAGCATTTACAGCTGAAATACAAATAACTCCTTAATGGGACAGCATTGAATTCTCATTTTTTATTTGCTGAGATAGACTTTTATTAAGTAGTCAGCTTAATAAAGTGAGTTCATCTGTTCTGTATCAGGTGCCAATGTTCAGCTGGTGGCATCTTTTTGTCACCTGTCTTCCCTGTGCATCACCCCAGGCTATAAATCTCACTCAGCAGGCTTTGGAGCAGCCCTGGAATGCCCTGGCTCAGGTGATCTCCAAGCAGTTTATGACCTAAGCATTATCCAGGTTGCAGCAGTGGATGTTTGCAGGGCTCCCAGGGGCAGTGGCATGATGAGCTCTCGTGTTATGTCACGGTGACCCATTTCTGTGTTCCCTCAGCTCACCAGCAGCTCCCAGGGCACCGCTGTAAAGTTATTTAAATACCATCATTTGCGACCTGTGCAAAGCTCTGCATCAGGTGAGAATAATTAAATGGCTATAACTGTGATTCAAGTGGAACCAGGGCAATTTAAATTGATTTGGTGGCTGTTAAGAGTGAACTTTCTGTGGCACTTTGGGCACTCCTGCTGTAATTACCCTTTGAAGGGGGTGTGTGTCCATCTCCAGCTGTTACTCACCTTGTCACTGGGCTGTGTCCAAATGAGGTGTGACTGATCCCATTTCCCAGGCAGTGTCTGGGGGTGGCTGCCCCAAGGAGCTCACCTGTGGCTGTACCTGTGTGTGCCCAACGTGAGGGCTGAGCCAGGGAAGGGCTTTGGACTTGCTTAAGCTGTGCCTGGATGAGCAGTAACAGAGCCTTGGGGGCATGGGAGAGCAGGGTAGAAGTCTTCCCAGTAGCTGATAACAAATCTACCTTATTGTCCCAAAAACTTAAAGGTTATATTTTATTTTAATTTTCAGCTTGATGGTAGTGGGAGTTTAAAGAAACTGAATAGAGGGAAACCTAAAAGCAACCTTGGCAAACTGTCCAAGTTTTGCTGCATTAAACCAGACTCTCATTTCTAAGCTTGTAGATGAACTTCTCAGCTGTCCTCAGGAAAAGAACAGCTTTGAGTGTGTTTGTGGTTGTAGCCTGCCTGAAGCTAAAGGTGAGCTAAGGAGGATGTGGAACTGGCAGTGCTGGCCTCATGGTTGGGCTCAGTGATCTCAGAGGGCTTTTCCAACCTTAACCATTCTACAGTTCTTTTTCCCCCCCCTCACTTATTTAAATAAAAAAGAAAACATAACCTGAACAGCCTCTCAGCATAAAATTCTGTTTAATCTTTAAACTCCTGCATGAATTGTTTTCCTTGGTAAGCAATCCCTGCTAATACCAGATTAGCAGAGCTGTTTCCCTGCTTTGTTCCTCCGCCTGTTCCGTAGGACACGCTGGTATTCCCGAGCAAAACTAGTGCCACAAGATGGATTCTTAGGGTGATGGAGGGAAGAAAACAATATTTTTGTGTTACAAATGGCTGTGATTTTTCTATGTCCTTGTCTAATTATAGCTGAAGTTATTGTATAAAGTGGGATTTGATTTTTAATCTGAAAATTTTAATCTGAATATTGAATGCGTTTGGAAACCACTTAAATTTTCTTAGTATAATCCAATTTTATTTATGCAGGTATAGCTTAAATGGCACTTGGAGTAACAGTAGGTGCTGTAACTTCTTTGATTTTTTGTAGTAGGAAAAAATTACGTCACTGAGGTATTGTCTAAGAACAAGTTGAAAAGATTTGGGTCCAGGATATGCTTTTATATCCCTTTCAGTCATGATCCTGTGTGGAAATCCCTTAGGTGAAGGTTTTCCTCATCTAGGTAGGACCCCATCACCATAAGAACAAAGTGCCATTGGAGTATCCTTCTGGAAGGAAGAGGCACTTTATGGAATTCTGTTTCTGCCTTAGCACGTGGGAGAAACACCTCAGCTTGTTTTTGGATAAATGCCTGGGAGGCAGGAGATGTGGGGAAAGGAACTGGGAGGGATGTTTAGGATGAGAGATGAGGTACATTTAGAATCCACTGGAATTTCTGTGGCTCACTTTTACCCCTCTGCAGCGAGTTTGGTGCCTTGGCTCAGAGGATTTGAGAGCTCTCTGTGCTGGATGAGGGCTCTGGGC
The DNA here is from genome assembly GCA_013397555.1 of Urocynchramus pylzowi. Lineage (NCBI taxonomy): Eukaryota > Metazoa > Chordata > Aves > Passeriformes > Fringillidae > Urocynchramus > Urocynchramus pylzowi. The sequence continues at coordinate 136,676 of VZRH01000845.1, forward strand.
TTGGTGGTTTTCTTAACCATAACCCTCACCCTGGATGGAGCAGTAAAAGCCCCGTGGGGCTGAGGCTGGTGCCAAGCAGAAAGGTGTGGAGGGAGCTGTGTTGTGGCAGTCCTGTGCTCCCCTTGGCATGTCTTTTGTAGCTGCAGTGTGCTTGGAGCTCTGGGCTTTGTGGTTTTCCTTAACCCCAGGTGGAGCAGTAAAAGCCTGGCTCAGCTGCTGCGAGCAGCTCCTGCAGGGGAGCATTTCCTGCAGAACAGGCTGGGGATAATGGGCCTGCCATGAGGGACCCTTCCCCTTCCCCCAGTCTGCACCCTGAATCCAGCTCTGGCACAGCCCTTTGAAGGGCATCAGCTGCTCAGAACAACCCCTGCCAGCTCTTCATCCTGCTGCTGCTGCTTTGGGTGCAGCTGTGGGAAGGGCAGCCCTGGTGCCTCTTCAGCAGCTGGACCTAGAACTGCAGCTTTAGCTCAATTTTGACTAATCCATTGGATTTACAAGCAAAGACCCCAATGATGGATGTGTTTTTCATGCCTGAGTGTGTTCAGGTGTGATGCCCCAGATGGGTAAAGGCAGTACCCAGTGATGGAGCTCAGAGTTCCATCCCTTCTCCTGCAGCAGCATTCCCTCAGGCTCTGTGTCTTTTTCTGAAGGAGGAAGTGAAATGTGTGCAGGATTTTGGTTATGAAACTCGTGGAAAGCCAAATGTGTGTACTTGTTCAGCACAAAAAGGGGGATGGAAGCACCCTGGTTTAACTTTAGACAGTGCCTTAGTATTCACCTTCCCTCTTCCTCATGCCTTTCCTCTCGTGCTCCTGGGGTGAACAGAATGTAACACAGAATCACAAAATCATGGAAATATTTGGGTTGGAAGGACCTAAAAGATTACCCAGGTACAACCCATCTTCCACTGTCCCAGGCTGCTCCAAGCCCCAGTGTCCAACCTGGTCTTGGGCACTTCCAGGGATCCAGGGGCAGCCACAGCTTCTCTGGGCACCATGTGCCAGGGCCTGCCCACCCTCCCAGGGAGGAATTTCTTCCTAATATCCCATCTAAACTGACTTTTAAAGTTCAAAGCCATTCCCTGTTGTGGCAGCGAGCCCCTGAGCGGGGAATAACAAGTGTTGGCTCCATGGCTGCAGAAGGCTGATCAAACACTTTATCACTCTATTCTGAAACTGCACTACACTACTGAGAAAACCCTTAACCCTTACAGACAGTCCAATGCAGCTCTGACCTAATTGGTCAATCCATCCAAACACCATCACCTGAGTCCAGTTAAGAAATCACCCTTTGGTAAACAAATCTCCATAACACATTCCACATGTGCACAACAGCAGGTGCAGCCAGTGGAGATAAGAATTGTTTCTCATTCTTTCTTACAGCTTCCCAGGGAAATCCTGGGAGAGAGCTGTCTCTCTCTGTTCAGAGGATATGTGATTACCACAATTCCCCTTGTTCTGGCACTCGTAACACAGCACTGGCCTGGCCATCTCAGAACAGGCTTTGACTTTAAAAGACCAATCTTAGAGTCCTCCCTTTTTACCTGGTACTTGGAGTTATCTCTTGCAGTGTGTACTTTGTATCTTCATTCTCCTTAAAACCAGAGGAGAAATTAATTTGCTTGATGCTCCTTTGAGGAGCCTCCATTTGCCAGCTGGTCCCAGCATTGAGCTCTGCCGGGTCATTCAGCAATTCCTGGTGGATGAGGCATGGAACAATCCAATCCCCTTGGCAGGCTCTGCTTTGAAAGGCTTGCCTGTGTATTTAGCAGTACGTGCCTTGTGCCTTGAGCTTGTCCTAACAGCACTGGTTGGTGCTGGAATATCAGTGTCAAACTCCAGGTCAGAGCTCTTCACTGGGACAGGAGTTTAGGTGACAGAAATTTCTACCCTGAGCTGAAAACTCTTCCCTGAGGGACAGCATTACCCTCCCTGTGACCAGGCACCTGTGCCCATGAATGCCTGTGTGGGAACAGAGGCAGTTTAGCAGAGTCACTGATGAAAAGCACTGGTTTGGTTTTTCCTGCTGCCTGGGCAGAGTTTTCCCTGCAGCAGCGTCTGGAGTTCCTGTGTGGAGACGTCGCTGCTGGAGCAGCTCAGAGCTGGATTAACTTCAAACCTAAAAATAGCCCACAAGCAAAAATGCCTTTTCCTCCAGCAAATTGTGGATTCTGGAGGGTGGGCAGAGGAAAATTCAGCTGTGCTGCCTCCTCTGGAGTCCTGGCAGAAAACAACGGAGCAGAGTCCAGACCTCCCTGAGTAGGTGAGATCCCTGCAGCTGTCACTGTACAGCAAATGGGCTTTTAATCTGATTGATCTGCAAGGAAATACTACACAAAATTCTGCTCTTTCTAAAGAGTTTTGGGGTTTTCTCCTCAACCTTCTAAGCTTGCATTTGAGACAGTTACATCCTAATATTTTATAACTTTGATGATGATGAATGACTCGAGTTACATTTATTCCCCAGTCCTTCTGTTCCATGTCAGGATATGTAATAATGCCTTTTGTGCAGGTGCTCTCTGGAATTGATCAGGTGATGTTCAGTAGCTAAACAGGCTGGCCAGGTTCTGGCCTTACATGTAATAGGAAGGAGTAGCAGTAATCTGCTCAAATATCGACTCTCTTTTTATTCTGAAGTGATAAAGCAAGACTAACCAGGGGGTTTTTGCCACTGTGCCAACTTTTGAGCAGCAATTGTGTTGATGACTGCCTGTGGAAATAAAAACTTGAGCTCTTTTTGAGCAGTCCTACCCTCCTTGCTCTTGCCAGAAGAGCAGCGATGGTGTGTGAGCGGTCTGCACGAGTAGTCCTTACCCTAATGATGTTTGCAGTTCCTTATTAGGTTGTACCATAATCCCTGAATGTGATTAACTGGCAATTTGCACCTCAGAGCCCTGGCTTTTACTTATAAAAGCTACAGAGAAATAAACTAGAGAAACAAATTGGGAGTTAACTGTGCAATCAAAGATATAAATGTGCCTCTGCAGTCTGTGTGCTGCTGCTTTGCTGGCTCGAAGGACAGAGTCTTACTTAGAGTAGAAGGGGAATTGCTGTCCAAGACAGCTTTTAGTAACATGATGAACAGCAGAGGTGCTTAAGAGCATGTAAAGCATGTTTAGTCTTTATGGGCAGCATTAGTTAATGTTGTGGGCAGAGTTAAAGTGAATATTCCCACCTATGTGTAATTTATAATGGCCTGATTTGTAGAAATTCAGTTTAGAGCAGTTCAGCCAGTGCCCTTTTCAGCAGTGGTGTGAAAGGCAGCGTTGGCTGCACGTTTAAAAATAAAACAAATGTTACTGGCAGTGGGTTGGAAAGTTGTGTCTGAGCTGGTTAAGAACCCAGTTACTGCAGAGCAGATCCTTTTACAGCTGCTAGCAGTGAGCAAATGGGAATTGCCACCATGAAGAAGGACTTGCTCACCGACACATTTTCAGTTCGTGGGGCTTGGAGTGGGTGGTGACTTGTTGGGAGAAGTGCTGTTAAAACACCTGGTGTCTGCTGGAAGAAAGGATGCAAAATTCCTGAAAACAAAACTCAATTTTAGGAATTGTAACTGCAACTTCTTTAGGCAGAAAACTCCAAGCCTTGATCAGATCTACTGTGTGTGGTGCCACCTCAGTTTCAGCTTAGAGCACTTCAAGTGCTTCCACATCTCATCCTTAGCACCATTTGGTTGTCAGCAGCAAGTGAAATGATTCTCTCCTCTGTGCTGTCAAAAATGATGGGATGGAAGAGGAATTCTCTTCTCTCTCAGCACAAATGGATAGATATGTTAACCCAGCAATCCTATTTTCATGGTGGATTTAATCCAATAAAACCTTCTGTTATAGTCATGGAGGTTTTCTGGTTTGTTTTTTCTAAGGGTTTGCATGTCTGTCTGTTTTATGCACTTTTCTCCCACAAAGTTTTCCTTCCCTTACCTGAGACACACTGCAAGCATAAGTGATTGCTGCTACCTTTTCTACCTCTCTGAAGCTGCAAATTCCCAGGACTCAAAACAAAGCAAAGTTAAAGAATACTTGGATTTTTCAGCCCGATTTGGTGGCTGAAATTCATCATGTCAGTTTTTAATAAAAGAATGCAGATGTGCATTGACAGTACTGTGAAGAGGTTTAAACTCTTCTTCCCTTTCTCTTGGAGAGGGTATTTGACTTGTAGGAAGTGTGGGGTGGGGATGGACCATCAGTTTTGAGTAGACCAAAACCCAACCAGTTGCAGAAGCAAATATACAACATTTGTGTACAGGTGGCTTTGGGACCTCCCCTGGAGAAGCTTTATCAGGACCTCTCAGAGTTGTCTCCTTTAGGAGGAGGTTGATCAGGGATGTTTTGCACCTTCCTCCTAGAGGCTTTCAAAGCCTCGGTGCTGACTATTTATAAGCACAGAGAGTTGTCTCCTCTGCCTTTCAAAATTTAAGTTTCTTGGAAGTTAAAAGTAAATTTTTAAAAACTAGTGAAGAAATTGCTTCTCAGATGAAGCTCTGTTTTATGTGCTGCTCTTCCACTGATGAGCAGTAATTGTTCACCCTGCAAATCCAAATGTTATTTCCCAAATGTCTGGTTATCAACAAATGCATTTGGTTTCTGTAGGAGGAACTGACTCCCCTGGAGCTGTTCTCATCCCACTCATCCCTTGCCTTTTTCCCCACCCTTTATCTGACCTTACACATCTTTGGGAAGTGTGTCAGCAAGAGGGACAGCAGTAACTGGAGCTCGGTGACACCGTCATGTGAGAAGGAAGATATCAGCAATTAATTGTTAATATTGAACTAACATTGTGAGCTCCTGGCCTGTTGGACTTCTCTGTGTGCACCTAGTGGCCAGGGTACAGTGAAAACTTGTGGTGTTGGAGTGGTTTATTCCATTAAATCTTTATGGAAGTGTCTGAAGTTGAGAGCATAAATTCACTGGCTGATGCTGGGGCTCTCACATATTGCAAATGCTAGTTTTAGTTCATATATTATAGTGTTGGTTTAGTTTGGATGTGTAAAGGGGGGAAAAAGTAATCCCAGGTCTCTGTGAACCATGGTCACCAGCTTTGAGACTTTATTTAGCCCTTGGGTAAAACTGGAAATGTTAAACAACAGCTTCCTGAATCCCCTGTCTGGGGGCAGCCACCTGGAGTCAGTGGTGGGGATAAATACTGCTTTATTTAGCTGCTATTAATTTGTACCACCGTTGATATTATGTCATTTCTATAATAACTTTTATAATTAGTAGCAACTGGTGTAATTTATATTAATTTAATATGAAGGTAATTGGGTGAAAATGAGATGCTTAATAACACAGTGATAAGAAACTGTAAACATCATCCCACGGAATTGTCATCAGGATTTGGTAGAAGTTGTCTGAAGTCTGACTTTTTAGGTGCACCACAGACATGCACCAGATTACTCTAAAGTAGATTGTGTGGGCTCTGTGCTGACTTCAGTGGTGGCCAGATGAAGGGCCAGGTAAATCTCTATTTAATTACACATTGCTTTCCCATGGGGCAGATTCCTGAGTGCTGACAGTGATTGTGCTTGTTGGGGTCGGATTTTGTGCTGTAAATTCTGCCTAAAAACATCCACTGAAGGACTTCTGGCACTTTAATGTATGAATATAATGCAATAGCTATAAATGTACCATGCAGTCTAGCTGTAAGTGCAATAAAATGAAAAGAAGGGGAGAAAAAATGGCCTGAGCAGTGTGAGAGATGAGGGCATGGTAAACTTTGTAGGTGTTGGTTTTCTGAGAAACTTCTTGTCAGATATTCAGTGCCTGTGAGTGCTGGATAAACATGAATTTGTCTTTCAATTCAGTGTTTTGTATGTGTAGGGTCTGAGGAGTCTGTGCTGATCATCCTAAATTAAGCTTGGTCATATTAATGATGAGAATGTGGAATTATGGAATTCCACATGGAAACAGGGACTGGCATTACCTGGGAAAGAAGCAGCTTCTTGGCCCCGTGGCTAAAAAAATATCTCATGTTCAATACTGGCTGTAAAATGTTCTTAATCTACTCCATAACTTTTTGGTAACAGTTGTTTTTCATCCATGTGCCACATTCTCCCAAAATATGCCTCAACTGGGACAGATTGCTGTTAAATCCTTCCTGGAACACGTTCCTGAGGCGTTTTTTCCAGGAGGAGGTGTCAGATTTGGAGCAGACAGATGAAAATCCAGTCCCTCTGCCACAGGGCTGTGTCTGCCTCGGATGGAGCAGTTTATGAGCAGCCGTTGTGGGTGGTGAGTGAAATCCCAAAATGGCCATTCCCTGGCACTTCTGGGGTGGCAGGAGAGCAGTTTTTATTCTTGTTCTTGGTGTTAAATTCCCTCCTTGGCACACAAAGGGCCGTGTCCTTGACCCAGGGGGGTGTGGGGATTGTCCCTCCCCACGTCAGACTCTGCTCTCTCCAGACAGCCCCAGTCCAGCTCTGGTGCCCTGCTCTGTTTGCTCACAGGTCAGCTTTCCTCCTGTGTGAAAATGGAGAGTCATGGATTTTGAGATTAAATCTAATGGTTTTTGCTGTCTGCTCAAAATTAATTTACTGCTCACTTGAAATAATATCTCTTTATCATGTAAATTAGCTGTACTGAAGGGGAAATAATAAGGGAATAGGAATATGGTTTTTTCCTCCCTTCCTTGAGCAGTGAGGAGGACAGCTTTTTTGTTTCCCAAGCAAAACAGGTTTCTAATTAAATAACAGAAAAACTCCTTGAAACTCTGCTTTGGGAGAAATACTTGGCTTTTTTTGCTTGTTCCTCTTTTAAAATGGACAATGGAGACTTGCAGTAATTAAATATATATTTGGAAAAAAATCTAGGATTCACAAGTGACTTTCTGAAGCTGCCTCCTGCCCCTCTGATGGATCATTGCTGGGGGACTGTTCATCATTCATGGCTGTTCTTGCTCAATCCAGTGTTTTCCCAGCTCACAGGGAGGGCCCCTAGCTTTTCTCTTGGTGTGGGGATGGATTTTGCTCCTCATTAACTTCTCCTGCTTCTTCTCTGCTTCTGGAGAGCTCCTGCAGCTCCAGTTCTCCTTCTGGGCTGGGCACCTGCTCCTATTGTTCTCCCTGGTGCTGCTCCCCAAAGGATGATATCCATCTCAGGATGTTCTGAGCTGCAGGGGACTCCCAGGGATCTGAGCAGCTCTGTAAAACCTCTGCAGGACTCACCAGAAGTACTCAGCTTCAAGTACTGGAAAACTGTTCAGGGAAAAGTTGGTCCTGTTTGATTTTTCAGAGGAAAACTGCTGTGGCTTTGCTTGTGCTGTTGGGATTGTTTATGGAGGGTGCTGGATCAGAGCTAATGGATTTTTAGCAGTGTTGGGTTAATGTCTGGACTCTATCTGGAAGGCTTTTCCCCCCCTAGATGGTTCCATGATTGCATGCAGCCCAGCCCAGTGTGATGAAATGAACCATGTTGGAACCCAGGACATTCCTCTGGCAGTCCTGGATGACTCGAGAGCCTGGAAGGGGGCTCAGAGGCCTTGGCACAGAGTCAAAACCAGCTATACCTTTGATTTTAGCCCATGGAAAAAAATTCCCAACTTTGTGTGAAGATTTACAAGCCACAAGAGTTTGAGTAGGGTGATAGCTAATTTGTCACAGGGTGAAAAAGGTAGAATTTTGGGGGTTTTAGAATGGGTTTCAGGAGGCAAGATGGAGGAATCTGGACATGTTCTGTCCTCCTTCTTCTTCTGTCCTCCTTCTTCTTCTTCTGTCATCCATCTTCTGCTGTGAGGGTGACACTTTGTGATTTGTTTAGAGTAGTGACAGACTGTCTAACATAGGTGATAGGAATTGGGAAATTATTGTAAATAAAGTACACATAGTTTTTAGTATAAGAAGTCAACACCACCCCAAGGTGGGGAGTGTGCCTCAGTGTGCCTGGACATGACCTGCTAAGCAGATCTCAGAGGCTCAGAGAGAGAATGTAATAGATGGGAGAAAATAAACAGCATTGAAAAGCAGAACTGATGAACCTCAGCTTCTTCTTTGATTGTGGGGCTGGGAGGAAAAGACTTTCTAAGACCTTGGGATTTCTCACAGGCACAGAAACCCGACATGTTGCCCCTGGTGGGATGCAGGAGCAGAATACCTTGAGCAGCTGGGTGAGAAAAGCTCCTGTGGGGTGCCAGCTCTGCCTCTCACTGTCAGCACACCAGACCTGGCCTGCCTGAGGACAGGGCTCAGATTCCCAGTTGTTTCCTGGCCTGAAGTGCATTCCCAGTGCCAGCAGGCAGGGAGAGCTGCCCCGACCCTCCCTTGGGACATTGGGGTGGAGCCAGGTGTCTCCTTCACCTCAGGATCCTTCCCCTTCTGGCTTGTGGGACTCTGGAGTCAGATCTGTGGTTAATTGAGAGGAGACTTGAATGGTAAATGTTAGAATATTTATTTATTTATTTACTTATTCCTCCTGAAAATTCCTTATGCAACCAGCAGGTTATTGCAAGTGCCCTGGGTGCCTGCCTGCTCCTGGAGTGAGGCCCCATGAGTTTGCAGCTCTGCTGCAGGCAGTGCATTCCCCTAAAGATGCCCTTGAAGGAAGGCTCAGGTTTTCCTTTCTGCCCTGGGAATGCATTAAAAACCTGGCTCATAAGAGGAGCAGAACTTGGGTGTCTTTCCTCTTCCTGTACAGATCTGAGGTACAATTTTAGGTGTTTTGTAGAAAACGTTCTGCAGCAGCAGAGTTTAGTGATGACCCGCTCCAGCTGCACAACTGGGGCATAAATCAGAATATTCCTTTACAGCAGTAATTTGTAGCTAAGCCATACAAGGCTATTTATTGCCCTTCAGTGTTCGATAGAAAGCTCATTTTTATAACAGATCAGTGATTAATACCTGATCATAGGGCAAGGGCTGCTCTTGTCATCTGAATTGTGAAGACAAAACGAGGAGTCTTGATGGGGTCAATGGTTACCATAAGCCCATGCCTTTTGTGTAATGATCATTTTCTGTGAGGGTAATTAATGAACTGTTTAAGTTATGGAGGACATTGATATTATTGACACTGATGTATGAGCTGGATTTTTAATGGAGTAGATGTGCTGACTGTGGGAATAATGTTGATAAATCAGACTTTAATTTTATGCATTCAGCTTGTGGTTAGAAGTATCCAGGTATTTTTAGAAGCCTGGGATGATTTACATATTCATTTGAAAATGTCTTTGTCAAAGCAGCACTGGTGTTAGTGTTCACACCCTGCACTTCCAGCTCCTCCTGGCACTGCAGGTGCACAGACACAGGTGTCCTGCCTGCCCTCCACTCACAGGCACATGGAATTCAGCCTGGAAAAGTCCTTCAGGATCATCAGATCCAGCCATGAACCCAGCACCACCACCCTGCTCCACTAAACCATGCCCAGGTGCCACATCCATGGTTTTCTGCACATTCCCAGGGATGGTGACTCCACCAGTGCCCAGGGAAGGGAATGTTTGAGAGAATATGGGGGAGGCAAAAAGGCAGCCAGAGTCTGGGGGGCAGAGCCAGGAAATACCTTGGCAAAGGTGATGAAATGTTCTCTTGTCCTTGAGCTCCTGTACAGAGCCTCTGTCAAGTGAGCAGGAGGGGCAGCATCTTTTGGTTTTTGCAGCTGTACTGTACTGAGAAAACTTGTTTTACATTTCTCTGCTGCTGAAAAAAAACCCCACCGATGTGACAAAAAGTAACAAAACCAAATTTGTTCTTCTCTATCTAAAAAAAAAAAAAAAAACAAATTTTTTCTTCTCTATATAAAAAAAAAAAAAAAAAAAAAATCCTTTTGCTGTTTCAAATGAAAAAATGCTTCAGCTTTGTGCATAAATCCAAATGTGTGTTTTATTTGAAGTGTTCCATGTGTGATAAATAACTCCTAAATAACTCCTGTGCTTCTGTATGGCTGGGTTAAGTTATGGTGTTGAGATAAACCAAACCAGAAAATTAGTCTGCTGCAGACACTGAGAGAACATTGCTTATGGTTGTAGCAAAACTCTCCTCAGCACTTACCCAAAATAGCCACCAACCTTGAATTGTTTTGGATCTGAAGCCCTGGAAGCTGAGTGAGTTATGCAGACAGGAGACACAGATCATAGGTGAAAAATCACATGCAGAGGTGCTACTGCCTTGGAAATAATGACTCTGTGCACAGAGTTTCAGTGGGAAATGAATCAGCCTGGAGGTGCTGTGGTTTGTTTCCTAATTGCATCCAGTGATGGAGGATTATGAGCCAAAGTGGCCAGTGAGAGACTTTTGACATCTTATAATTGCTTGGGTTGGCACCTTGGCCAAAGGGGGGTGATGAAGGCATGGTTGTTTTCCTGGTGCTGCCTCTACCCTGTCTGCTGGCAATGGACAAATTCCAGCCCCTCCTTCTCCCAGGGACCCCAGCTGCAAGAGGGACAGGGGCTCCACTTGCTGCAGGGGCTGGGAAGCACTTTGAGTCAGGCTTGATGAACGTTTGGTGACATAACTGCCTAAAGGTCTCCAGCAGTATCATTATTGACTGGTCTGAGTATTATTTTGAGATGGAGGGGTTTTTCTGGTGCTGGTGGAGGTTTTTCAGCTGCAGTGCCTCTTGCCTTCAGCCCAGGAACCAGCTCTGGGTGTGGCTGCAGATGCCCAAAAGCTGTTTCCAAACACAAATAAATTTAAATACCTGAAGCTTTGGATTCAAATACCTGAAGCTTTTAGCCCGTGACAAAAACTAGTTCTAAGGACACCAATGCAATGGCATTTTCTATGGAACCACTCATAGATGGCCTCGAATAAGGCAGTTTTCCTGATGCAGAACTTCCACAATGCAAATGGAGAATTTGGCTCCCATGTTTCGGTCTGTGACTCATCTTGGGAAGATTTATCATTAAGACCTGTGATAAATCCTGCTGCAGTGAATTGTCCTCATCAGTTTTCTCTGTGTTGGAGTCAGTTTAGTCTTGGCTGGGAGGTAAATTTCCATGGCTGATGGGAGGAGAACGGGCAGGATCTGATTCAGAAGCTGAGCCTCTCTCTTTGCCCTCAGTGGTGCAGGACACAGGAATCCCGGCTGGACCAGCCCTGGGGCAGCTCCAGGTGGAGCCCCAGAGGGGAAATCACTCTTTGACAAGGTTTTTGAGGGGGGATAACACTGTGCTCTGCTGCCCTGAGTATCAAACTGATGATTAAGACACAGAATTGTATCTCTACCGCAGGCAGAGAGTTTTGGTTTTTTATTTTCTGCACGCTTGTAAAATCACGCCTTAATTCTTTCACTGAAGTCAATGTTTATAAGGAATAGAGAAATGCTTTGTGTGTGTGACATGCCCACAGCAAGGGGGGGTCAGAACTAGAGGATTTTTAAGATCCCTTCCAATCCCAGCTGTCCTGTGATTCCGTGAAGGGTTCTGGCAGTGCTGTCACATAAATTACTGCTTGAACTGCTGTCAACCCCTTTCCATTCCACAGACCTAAGCAGAGGTTTCAGTGAGCCATGTGAGTGGGGGGAGGCAGTTCCTCAGGTTCAGAACCCCCCCTTTTTTTTGTAGGGGAAACAATTTGTAGCAAACTTCAGTTCAGCTTCACCTCTCTTCTGTCTCTACCACAGTAGTAAAGCTGGAAATGTGTGAGTGGGGCTCTCCTGGGCTTTGGCAAGTGTTGGACAATACCTTTTTCTGACCCAGAGATGGAGTAACTGAGAAGTGTTTTAAAAACTTTTATTCCATTTTCAGTCTCATGAGAAGGGTGACACAATACAGATGTTATAATTCACACTATCACAATCAGAAGCTATTTCTTAATTACAAGACACTGTAAGCATTTCTTGGCCTATCAGCTTTTTGCCACGCCATGCTGTATATGCCTTGAAGCCAATAAACTAAAATTGCCCCTCGTGGGTCCCACCACAATGCATCTTTCATAGTTCTGTTTCTCTGAAGTATCTAGTCTTATTTGTAAAGCCATCCTTTGGAACTTGTTTCTAGCTCCATTTCTCTCTCAACAGCATCTATCGTATTCCATGGCATTTCTAAGTCAGCATTTCTTATCTCAAAGTTTGCATACAGATGCATACAGCATGGGCCTTCTGCCAGGCCCTGAGAGTTCTCTACAAATCAATTTCCTATAGGTAAGAACCTTCTCTGACTTAGGAAGTGTGGCAAGTATTCATGTAAATACTCCACACAAAATCACCTGTGCTTCTGGTGATGTTTATTGCATTTTACATCCTTGTGTTTCGCAGCAGCACTGGCCTTTCCTGGCTCCAGAGGAATATGGTCTGGAGCAGTGGTAGCTGGAATCACTCTTAGATATCCAGAGGTATTTCTTAGTGCTGGCTTCTTCCCTTGCTGTGCTCTGGGCTGATGGCAGCGTTTGCTGCTCACCTGAACAGGCATTGTGAGCTCAGCCAGCAGCACAGGGAATGTGCCTGCTGTTAAATGCAGCTGGAAGTGCTGGATCCTGCCCTCAGCAGCCCTGGCACTGCTTGTGGTGGTGCCTTTGCCCATCAGCTCCTGCTGTGGCACGGGTGCTGCAGTGAGGGGAGGCACCTGGACACCTCTCTTTGGGTTCACCACACAAGACAGGAGCTGAGCGCTCCCAAATCCCCTCCTGCTGCAGGGCAGGGCTCAGGGCTGGGGATGGGAGTGGTGCCTTGGCTAAGCACCTGCACTTGCTGTGGGTTTGGCCAGCTTTGCATAATTGATGGGCAAAGGCATCCCACGGGGTGCAAGTGTCCTGTGGTGGCATCTGTCACCCGTGGGCCCTGCACCTGCCACAGCCAAGGTGTGCTGGCAGCCTGGAGCAGGGCTGATGTGTTCTGGGGAGAGGAAATGGCAGGAGCATACAGAGATGAAGCTGCTCACTGGGGGAACTTCTCCATGTTCTGGGTTTGGCTTTCAGCAGGGGAATGTCTGGTCCTGCTCCCAGTGAGAGGCAGGGCTGGCTGCTCTGGGGAGCTGCTCACAGGCACTCAGATCAGCTTTGTGGGCCAGATTTCCTACATGGACACTTCTTCTGGCTCACCTGATCTCCTTTACCTGCCTCATCTTGTACGAGTTAATTTTCTTAAAGCAGCTGCCTTCTGAATATAGGGTATTCAGGACTCCTACCTGCATTGTACAACTCCAGGTTATAAAGAATGATCTGTGCATCACCAGACTCTTAACAATGGAGTACTGTGTGAAAAAAATGTCATGAACTTCTGGAAAATAGGATATTAATTATTGTAATAATTGGGCCTTATTGTAAGTGTAGTGTGGTGAGTGTTAAATGGTATATTTGTTTCTGTATATTCATTTCCTATCAAGATCGCTTTTATCCTTTAGTTCCAACTGTCTTGCATTTAAATTTATTCTAAAAGAAGTGTATTTAATTATTCTGAAAGAAATGTAAACCTAAATTTCTCACCCAAGTGATACATCTACACTACTCTCCATAATCTATTTCACACTTTTGTGGATTCTAGTCTATCTTGAAGTCTAGGAAACTTTCTGTATGAATGAGGGTCAAAGTCAGTGCTCCCCTGGGGGTCAGGACACCCCAGAGCAGGCAGAGAAATACTCCCTGTGCCCTGGCTTCCCACACCAGCCCAGAGTGATTTGGTGGCATTTTAAAAAGGTTCTGCTTAATCCTCTCAGTGCAGATTCCAGCTGGAGCTGGGCGTGGAACAAAGCCAGGCTCTGACCTTTCCTGAATTTGGAAATGTGGGTTTGAGGGCTCGGTTTTGGGGCTCCTGTGGGAATGACAGTCCAGTGTGAGCTCTGACTTCTTCTAGTGCAGTTCCAACAAAAGATTTTTGCAGTATTGGAGTCTTGTCTGAATCCAGCCCAAATAAGCTGAAGATCTGAGCTGTCCTCTCTGAAACAAGCTTCCTCGAAGAAGCTCCTGGTAATATATTCAAATATATGCTGGGTTCTTTCTCAAGTGGTGGTTTTAGCTCCAAGTGCCCAGAAGAGGAGGTTCCCTTTCCTCCTGAAGGAACAGGCTTTCATCAGCCACAGGGGGAGGTCTCCTGACACACAAATCCCCTCATTTCTCTGTGGAATACTTGATTAAAATCTAAACTGACTTTACTGCCACATTATTTTCCTGAGCTTTGAGTAAATAAGTGTTGCCATCCAACCCCACTGCCAGCCCAATCCAGAGGCAAATTTTGGGCAGGGCTGAGCAGGGTGTGGTGTCTCCCAGAGCTCCTCTCAGCACACAAACGCCCTGATGCTGTGCAGCACGTCCAGGTGGGTTTGTTTTGTTTTGTTTTTTTTTTTCACACCAAAGTTTCACAGGACAGAAACCATGAGAGTTTCTGCTTGTGCCACTTGCCATGTTTTCCTGGAGGCAGTTGCCTTGGGGCATATGTTGAGCAGGAATTTTTTGCAGCATGTCTCAAGCCTTTTGTGACAGTTTTCCAGTGAACAGTTTGGATTGCTCCTCTCTGGTCTGCAGCCATGTGAGCAGGTGTGGGAGCAGAAATCCACAGCATGGAATGGTCAAGGTGGTTTGGTGACAGCCAAAGATGAGGCACAAACAGCATTTAAAGAGAGAGAGATCCAGCTGGCTGGAATCCAAATGTGTTTCCAAACTGCGCAGAGAATTGTGGCTCGACAGTGCCTGAGAGTGGAAGAAGGGAATGGAATGAGAAAGGAGCAGAAATGAGTTTAAAAGGTGGTATTTGCCACGGTGTTCGAGGCTGTCATTTCTGTAATTTGTAGAACAATGCAGATTTTTGCTGTCCTTTGACCTTATACACACAATTCAGCTGCTCTGTAGGTTATAATGAACTCAGGAGGTTACTGAGAGTAAACTCTTTGCGTTGGGGAATGGAGAAGTAAGGGCAATGTAATGTATATCATTCCTGTACATTAGATTTTGAAAGTCTTTCCCTTATTAAGTGGCAGATTTCTGTGGCAGGGTTGTTACTAATGCTTGTACCTAATGGCATAAATTGAGCTCTCCCCAATATCTTCAAGGTCCATCAGTATCCAAGGGCTGAAGTTTCTTCTTCAAGCTTTTCACTTGTGCAGATGTGGCTGCACAGCTCAAGCACAACTGGCTGAGCTGCCTCTGGAAACATCTGGACCAAAACATCCTGGTTTTGGTATCTTTTGGAAGTGTCTCAGCTGGAAAAGCGTCCCTGAATGTTCCTGTGTTGTCTGTGCAGTCTGAAGGGATCCTGAGCTGGGACCCAGCTTGCCCTGGCTCTGTCCTGACAATGTCCACCTTGCACAAGTTCCACAGAGAAAATATATTCAAGCTCAGTCATTTTCAGAATAAGAGAATCTGTGAATTTTTACTCAGAATTTGGAGATCAGAAAGGCAGAAGTGTGATTTAACCCCTTCCACGCCCCCCTGAAGTCATGGCAGGGCTTTGGATTCGTAGCCACAGGGAAAGCTGCAGGCCCTGCTGCCTCTACAATGTTCCTTTTGTGGTTTTCTTTTCCTCTAATCCCTCTGTAGAGGTTTTAACGTGGCACTTGAACAGCAGATAAATGATAAATACAAGAAAACATTGGGAGAGATGAAAATCACTGGCTAGGTACTCATTTGTTCAGATTATTGTTTGCATAGATGCAAAAAAATGAACCTTTAAATACTGGAAATTTAAGATCAACACTTAATAGAATATCTTGTCTCTTTCCTTAAAATGAATTCTATAGTGTTATTGACTACCTGACAAACAGTGATGAATGCAGTCCCTCTGCTGCTTTCTCTTCAGGGTAAAGGCAATTAAGCACTATTATATGTTAGAATTTTACACTGCTCTGTGTGGGGATTCATTTGTGCACGTGGAAATGAAAGCAGAAACGATCAACAAACATCAGTGTAATGACGTGTTCTAACCTTGATAAGGAAATGATGCCTTGTCTCTAATGGGCTGTGGGAATTTCAGGGAGCTGTTTGCCTATGAATGATCTTACTCAGAGGATGTGAAAGCAGTGCACTCATCTCCTCACACATCCTCAGCCATCACCTGCAGCTCTGAATTAACTTACCAGGCACAAACAAAGCGTTTCAAGTCTTTTTAAGTTTAAATGTCAAGAATGAAATCATCCGACTTAATAACGTTGTAGGTGTGTGTGTGACAAGGCACCTTTCACAAAGAGCATGGAAAACAAGCTCTCAAACTGTGCCATTCCCATTCTGTGGAAGTGACAAGGAGAGTGCATCCTGCTTTTCCAGTTGTTTACAGGAGCCTACCACAGCCTTTCCATTTGCTGTAAATACTCAGAACAAGTGCTGGAAGCAGGTGAAGAAAGTCATGATGGAGATTGTTGGAACTGGATCAGAGTTGGAATAACTTGGAATTGCTTTTAAAGTGCTAAAACTTTGTAAAGGGGGTGTTGGGGAATGGAATATCTCTACTGAAGTTGTGTTGGTAGTTTTATTTCTATTAACAATACACAATGCTTCATTATTAACCTTAAAACCTTCTATCAAGCTAAGCATGTTTTTCTGCAGTCTCAAGGTCTATCTTAGCCAAGCCTAAAACTCAAGCTATTGTTTCATGTCCTTGCTTGCTGTACTGTTGTAACTTTTCTACTTTCAGACTTTGCAGCTGTAGCTAGTTCTAAGTTTTCTGGGTTTTTTTTCTGTTTCTGAGGCCTGCTTTTGCAGCTTTCTAGAAGTCTTCTTACCTTTACTATTTCCCACATTAAGTCATTGGGTCATATTTGAAAATTCACCAGTATTTTTTCCATGAGCTTCTACTGGAACTTCTCATCTCTGCACAAATTTGAAGTGGAGTCACTAAACATAAGCCAGGCTCAGGAACCACTTTCTCAAGGTTCCATCAGTCCATTTGAAAACCCCAATTTTAGTGAATACTTGCTGGTCTCTTCTCCCAGAGACTGAACTGGGGGCACCTGCTGCTAAACCCCACCTGGAGAATGAGGCAGATTTTTCTGTGGTGAGACCTTACCTTGATGTTTGTTCAGGTGAAGCTTTCTGCTGTTTTTCTTGGCTTTTCAAGTGGCTGTAATTGTTTCAGAAATTGGGATAAAACTACTACAGTGCTTCAGCATTTCTGTAATTTCCTCCAGCACTTAGTCGTGATGTCGGTGTAATTTTCCCAGCTTAGAGGTACATTCAGTGAAATGATAAAACCAACCTGTGTTAGAATGTTTAGCTGTGAGTGAAAAAGTGGAGACAAATCTTCCTACTCTGAGAACATTTTATACTGTATTACTTCATAAAATTTTTAGTGGAGTCTCCTCTTTGTCTTAGTCTGAATTATCTAAAACTGGGTATGGCCTGAGAAATTGAATGTATCTGTAATGGTGTCAGGTTATTCAATGTACAGCCAATCTTTATTCTCTTAGAACCTAAACCAGGGACTAATTTAATCCAGTAACTGCCTTTTTACCTTCCACTGATTGCCAAGAAAGGAGATGGGCAGGTTCAATGCTTCCAACATGGAAATTTCCATGTATAATATCCCAAAACTGAGTCTCTGTTTCAGGTTAAAAAACTCCAAGCCACCACTGATGGGTAGGTTCCTAACTCCTCAGTACAGCTCAAGTAATTGCAGCCATGAGGATGCAGCAGGAAAAGCTTCAGTTGCCCCAGGAGAGACCAAGTGGTTTCAGCAGAGCTGGCACATCCTGTGCTGATGTTGCCATGGGAATCACCATGTCCTTGCTGTGAGCAGGAGCACCAGGGAGGTTTAAGTTAAAATTGCTGGTTTTGTGTAGGAATTACACCTCTTGATGGTGGCCCAACTTCTCCATCCTCATAGTGAGCAGGACAGGCTCCCAGCACAGAGGAATATCCTGTCCCCTGGCACCTCTGCACAGGAGTTTGCTGCCATGGCAAGGGTGGCTGCCTGGTGGCTGCTGAGCCCTGAGGAGCTGCTGTGTCACCATTGTGATGAGAAATAATAAAACTCACACAAGGTGTTCCAGCACCCGAACAGGAACAGGAAAAGAGAGCTTTATTTTTCAGACCTCAACATTTATAGAATTCCAAAAGTGACAGTGGATTGGAGGATGGCATTGCCACCTCTCCAACCACACTGGTCAGACTAACAGCCCACCAAAATTCTCCTCCTACAGGGAAGAATGCAAAACAATCATTATTTGCATGAAAGTGTGTGAGAAACTCCATTACAAGAATATAAGCATCAGAAGGCTCAGAGAAACTCAAAAGAAGAGGGTGACAAGCTGGTGCTCAGCTGAGGAAGGAACGGTCCTGAAGGGGCTGGAGTCCACCTGGAGCTGCAGAGGTGTCTCTGGGCAGTTTGTACAGCACCAGCCTTGTGCAGCCTGCAAGCACAGAGGTGTTCCCAAGCACAGAGATGTGCTTGCCCTGTCAGCTCTGCTGTCCTGGGTCTCTGGTCAGCAGGGATCCAATGCCAGGATTTGCAAGGTCCAGGCTGGGGCTCTGGGATCATTATCCACCAGAGCTGCCTTCCATGGGAGAGGTTTGTTTGGGAATTCATTGCTCCAGGTAGCAGTGATCCATCAAAATCACTTCACAAACTGAAGTGACTGCTCAGGTAGGAACCGTTGATTTATTGTAAAATGAAAGGAATCTTAAATTTCAATATCTATGTAAAGAAGCCTCTGGAGTATCATCCATGTTTGATCTTTGAGCTCAGCTGTTTCCATGAGTGGAATGTTATTGCTTTTGTAATGCCAGAGTACTATAAAATTGGGCTCTTGATGGATGAGCATCCAAAAGGATGCTCTTCCCCCAGCTCTGCACCTACTGAATATAAACTTCAGTGTTGTGTTGGTTTACAGAGTTGAAGATATTAAATTTCTTACACGTGCTAAGTGCTGACCCCTGAGAAGGCAAAGCTGCTTAAGCAATTAATGCATCGAGTGCCAGATAAATGTTATCATCATTTCATTTGCCTGTGCCAGCACCACTCATTGGGTGTTGTTTAAATTTCACTGGCAGCTCAAGCAGGGCTAAAAATAAATTCATTTGTTTGTAGACTTCTTTGACAACAGCCAAATAAACCCACATTGTGTTGTTTTGAACAGAAGGCACAAAGCCAGCTGAGTGCTCCCTTTGAGTGTGGCTGGAGCGTGCTGGTAGGTGGCTGAGGTTGGTTCTACACCTGCTCTTTCCCTCCCACCCCTGTTTTATTTCCATTGAAACCTTCTTTTCAGGGCAGTGTGCTCTCGCTGAAGTACAGGTGTCACTTTGCAGTGTGAACAGCAGGCCCTGTTTTGTGTGAATGGGGCAGAGAACAGAGCAAAAAGAGACTAAAAAGTGGCAGCAGGGGAACTGTTAATGCTTGGGGCTGGAGCTCCGGGGCAGAGAGGGCTCCTGAGTCCTTGAGGGCATGTCCATAAATCACAGGGAACTTGGACAAGTTC
Organism: Urocynchramus pylzowi; assembly: GCA_013397555.1. Taxonomy (NCBI): domain Eukaryota; kingdom Metazoa; phylum Chordata; class Aves; order Passeriformes; family Fringillidae; genus Urocynchramus; species Urocynchramus pylzowi. The sequence goes on from VZRH01000845.1 coordinate 155,935, forward strand.
AGCAGTGCTCCAGAGGTCACCTGGACTTCCTGGCAGGGGAGCAGTGAGAAGCTTCACATTATTTCAGCTCAAGGACAGGAGGAGGTGAAGGAAGATAAGGAAGAGGACAAATTACATCAGCTGTGGTATCTCCAGTTGTGAGATACTGGGGTTTGGATGTCCTGGAGCTGCAGAGCTCCGGAATCAACAAATGCTTCTTGTAAGAAGGGGAAATGCTGAGACAAAATGTCTTGGCAGTAAAAATAATTCTGAGAAGGTCGCTGTGGGAATAGCCTGACTTGCTGTAGGAACTGGGCTTCTGTACCTCTCTCTCTCTGAGGGATGTGTCAGGAAAATTAATCCACAGACATCAGAGGTTTATGTCCAGAAAGGAGACAGAAGAGTCCTTTTACTTTATTCCAATAAAGGGAGAGGCCATGGGGCATTCCCCTGGGGTCTCTCAGATTTTTGGAGGCCACAGCCTCCTTTTTATCCCCATTTCCCAGCTGCATTTCCCTTCTCTCTTTCCCCATTGGCTGAGGTACTTGAGAGGTACAGACTTCCCAGAACACCTGATACCAGAGATTCCCCTCTAATGTATAACCCTCCCTTTTAATTTTTAATTCTTAAGGAATTTAGGGTTTCCCCCCATTGTTTCATCTTTCAATATCCAGTTTCATTTATCGGCAAACCTACAGTTTGTTTGTAGAGACAAATCCATCATTCCTCTCAGATGTATGGAGAAGTTCCTGCCCAAGCTGAGAGCTGAGCCCATGTTCCCTGCTGTCTTGGTTTGGGAAGACAGGTGTCTGCTAAGGAAGGCCAGAGCCTCCCCTGGAATAGAGAATGTAAACCCCCTCCCTC